>JANBOW010000025.1:0-41489 GCA_027575335.1 Coemansia sp. RSA 2599 | reverse complement strand
GCCGAGTCCAACGCAGGTGAGTCGTCGGCATCTGCAGGAGTTCCTCCTATGGCTGAAGACCTCCGTGGAGCGGGATTTCTGCGTAACCCTGTATTCCTGTACCGAAAAATGTTATACGAGAAAATACGAGGCCAACGTGTTTAACATGAGAAGACGGCTCGAGGATAACGTTGGCGCGACAAAGCATATCGGGTGCGTTGGGACGGGTGATATGACGGTGGAAGAGCTGGTGGAGGTCATTCAGAGAGAAGATAATGGCGTGGCTCTGGATGAGCTTGCCCGTGTCCTGAGGTACCCGAGGATGAAGGCGCTGGCAAGGGCTCTCAGGCTGTTGCGGTTTTCGCCGCTGTTTGGTCGACGCGTTGTTTTCTTCCAGTGGTTCGTCGTGTTCTTCGTGTATCTGTTCAACTGGGTTTTCCGCAATGGGCTGCCACAGCTTGTTTTGCGGGTGCTGAGGTTTTCGTATAATGTTGTTAGGCGGGTGTGTGGGTTTCCGCCGATAGAGTACGGGGTGTTTAGGAACTACGGGCTTCGGTATCAGATTGCCGAGCTGGCGTCGTTCAAGGTTGTCGCTGAGCATCTGCCGTGGGCTAGATTCGCCGTGTACAGTATGCTGGTGGGGCTGGCTGGCAGGAGGCTGTCGACAAAGGCCTGGGGCGTCGATGACAAAAAGGCCGGCAGCTGTGACGTGCAAAGTCATCCGGGTATGGGCGGTAATGAGGATAGCGCGACGTTTGCTTATCCGATGATTGAGCATCGGCGGCTGGTGCGACTGGCGACGACGGACGATTGCTCGGCTGCAGAGATGCTCTATATGATTGGTCTGCACAGCCTACGGATGCTGCTTTTGTGCCGGGGCATTGGGTTTCCGCCGCCGCATGTTATCTGCGGGTCGTTTAGGAGTGTAGCGGTGGAGTCAGAGAACAACGTCCTCGTGTTTAGGCACGAGCGGCTGGAGTCGCTGTTTGCCATGGTCTACTCGTATGCGCGTGTTGATAAGAAGGGCTATAGCGTTGAGCCCGATATGGGGGACTATGTGCATCTGAGCTATGATCTGATGCTCAAGAAGATGCAGTCGGGGCTGGGCGATCTGGTCACTCATCAGTGCACCTCGCATGTGCTGCTTAATCTGGCGCTGGCAAATATCGATGTGCAGTACATAACAAAGGCTATGAAGGCAGATCCTGAGCTAATAGTCACGGACGCGCTGAGCATCGAGGGCATCGAGCTGACCAAGGAGCAAGAGGAGATGCTGTGCAAGGGCCAGGTCAAGGCCTGCGAAAAGATCGAGCCGCTTCTGGAGCTGTTCTATACGCCCAGCGTCTACTGGGGAGCCACTGTCTGGCTGCTGTACTCGTTCCACAAGGTGTCCAGCAACATATGTCGGTTCGACTCTAATTATGAGGCGGGCGAGGGATATCAAGAAGGGTACCCAAACAGGATTGACGAGATGATCGTGTTCCTGATCAACTTGCCGTTCCGGATGATCGCCTATGATAAAATAAAGGAGGTCAACGAAAACGGCTCGCAGGCTTCGTTCAGGCCCAGCGCGAAGGGCAATTTGCTGTATACCCTGGGCTCGCGGATCGCCTTGGAAGAGAGTCGGTACTGGAACTCGGCGCCGTCCTGGTGCGTCTGCAGCGGCCAATGCCGTGGCGTGTGCACCTTGGCTGTCAACGAGACCAAGATGGTCGTCAACAAGCGCGAGTTTTTGTACGTGCCGTACTGCTTTCAGGTGTGCACCCCTATGAAGCCGATGGTGAGTGTGGGGGGCGGAGCAGGGGCCGGAGCAGGGGCTGGAGCAGGGGCCGAAGCTAGTGGCCCCATGCCGGCCTTGCCAGCAGACATTGGCTTTCAGCGCGTAGCAGCGTCAGTCCCACCAAAGCTCATATTCGAGACAGCCAAGGAAGACAAACAGCCGGCAAGCTCGCCAGAGAACATCAGCATCTCCAGGCTCGTTTGTTTGAACGACAAGAACAAGATGTCCGGATTACATGAGAGCTTACAGATCCATCGAATAGTCACCAGCAAGCAAGACGCAGATAAAAAAAAGCCTGGGCCTGGCCAAAATAAAGCAACGGCAGACCAGAAAGAGACCCGCACGGTTTTCGAAACCATTGGCAAGCACTGGCGCCGCATCAACATCCGCCATCGGCTGTCGCATACCAACCACCGGATCGATCCCACGATATACCCGATTTCGTCGCTGCTGCTTCAGAACAGGGCGCAGCTCGCCGTGGTTCTGGGCGGCGCCATGTATGCGGTGACGCCTATCGCGGCTTCGGAAAGCGACGACTGGCCCCAGTTCCACAGCTCCGAGCAGCTGGATGAATTTTGCAGCTGCGACGGTGACCCGCTTAGCAACATTGAGCCTGTCGTGCCCCTGGTGCTCGACCCGTCGGACAAGCTCGTAGACCACGTCAGCAAGAGCGTCAGCATGAGCGCTGGCCGTCTGCAGGCTGATCGGAGACGCGTGAAGAAGGAGCGCTATCTGTTCGACGTGCCTGTGCGCACCATCCGCGAAGCCGAATAGGGGCGAGCAAGGCTGGCTGCGTTGTTTATTTCTTTTTTTTAGCTCGACATACGAACAATGCATGGTTTTCTATAATTAAACTTTTTTGGCTCCAGCGTGCAGCCCGCATGCAGCCCTGGGCTATGGCCATTGAGGACAAGCCCGGCCCAGATGCCAAGAAATAAAAAAAGCAGGCAAACGAAAAGCACGCCCTGGCTTGCTGTTCCTGGCCGCCAGCGTTTGCCTGTATCTGCTTCACAGTCGCCGTCACTTGTTCAATCAGCCGTCCCTGTTTTATTTTTGGCTCTGCCATGCGCGAATCCTGCTTGCGGCGCTTCCGATTAATCAGCCAATCACAGCCCAGGTGGTCCTGATTCGCCGCCTCTTGGCTCTATTTTTATACTGTGCAGACCGCTCGTTTTTTGTTCCTGGGCTATTTTGCCTAGCTCAGGGACTCGGCGGATCAATTGGCCAGCCGCCTGCTTGTCCCTCCCCCCAGTGCGTGCCTTGTTGTCGATACAAGCAGCGATCGGCGGGAGATGCAGCAGGCGCGCCCAGCACCAATGCCCTTTCCCTTCACATTGCACAGCGGCTCTTTTCAGCGAGTGTGTGTAGATATGCGCTGCCCATGTGCCGAGGGCCGTGCCAGGCCTGATTGTTCCTTTGTTGTTCCGCGTGGAGCATGGTGAGGAGAAGCGAGGGCGGGCGTGGATGAGGGCGCTGGCACATTGCTCGTCGGGTGCGGGATTTCCTGAGAGAGGAAGGGGGGCAGTGCTGCAGGCTTGACGAATAAAGGCCCTTTGTGTGTCCAATTTCCACTGCATCTCGTCACATTATGCTGACGCTCTGGCTCTGGCTCTGGCTCTGGCCCTGGCCCTGGCCCTGGCGAGATTGAAGAGCAACGCTAGGCAGTAGAGCGACAGGGCCAAAGGCAGCCCCGCTTGCCAAGGCATGTCCATTTCCTTCGTTCTTTACACCGAATGATTAAAAGAATGTCCTTGTTTCTAAGCTTCAAGACAGAGCTAAAGAAAAATAAAAGGAGCTAGCGTTTTCCTTTATTTTGTCGGAGCAGGCATTTACTTTCCTTCTTTCGCTCTCTTCTTCTGCTTTGCCTAAGCCAGAGGCGTCTTTCCGCTTTACTTTATACAAGCGACCTAAAGAAAAAGTCGCCTTGGCTGTTTCTTTATCCTTTTCCTTTTTCCTTTATATCGAAGTAGAAGGTTGTAATTAAAAGCCTGCCGCTGAATTATTTTTTGTTCTTTTAGCCCAGGGATCCCTTTGACGCCTTGTATTGTATAAGACAAAACATACAGTTTTTTAAAGAAAAGCCCGCAAGAGTTCTCTTTTTCAAGTACTTTGTTTTTAAACACTCACTAGTAAAGTTTTCTTCATCTTCAAGTGCACCTTTTTTTATTGGGGGCGAGCCTTGTGTAAAAAAAAACTAGTATTTATAGCCGCTTCCAAGACCTGCGTTTCTCTGTCTAGCGTGCTTTTCTTTTTCTTTATTGCAAGCTTACACTATACTTTTTAATTGTATTTTTTTGCTCATATACAGCCAATTGCTGATCTTTCTCTTATTATCATTGGCATTTATACTTTTTTCATCAACGCTTTTGTCAGTATTGCCTTTGTCGCTGCTAGAGTGCAAGGGCTGGTCTCCTCAACAATTGGTCGCTGCTGCCCATCCCAAAGAAACAGCAACAACAACAACAAAAATCAACCTCCCTTCTTCATCAAGTGGAAATAGCGCAGTAGACGCAAGCCAAAGAGAGTAGCGGAGAAAACAAAGAATCAAGGTCAACGCATAATAAAAGCACCCTTCTTTTCTGCCAAGGACAATACCAACAACAACGCCAGCATCGGCAACAAGGCTGCTGCTTCATTCTTTACTTCCTCCGCAAAAGAACCCCAGCATTCCAATAAAGGTTTTTATACTCTATTCTTCTGCACCCGAGGGGCTCATCGCTTTATTCATCACACACTCGTATCTGTCACAGCAAGTCGCATAGCTTGGAACATGGACAGAAGAAGAAACTCTGCCAGCGACGGCTACTATCTTTCGCCGTCCGGCCAGGGCCAGGGCCAGCTGAATCAGCGCCAGCATCACAACCAGCATCAGCTGGAGCCAGAGCAGCCCTACAGCGCGCCCGAGACCTACGAGTACTACCACAGCGACTCTTTCGAGCCGGCGCACACAAGCAACCTTGGCCACGGCTACGGCGCGTCGTCCGCCATGGCTCCTGGCTTGTCTCCTGGCTTGTCTCCTGGCTTGTCTCCTGCTGCCGCTGCGCCTCAGCCCCAGAGAGGCCTCGGCACCCCGGCAATGCCGCCGCCGGTCAACACAAACATCCTGTACTCGACATCGACCAACGGCGGCAGCGGCGCCGCGGGGGGCCAGTATCTGACGGCCAGCGACGGCAGCACCGGCGGCGGCGACTTTACTGCGTCGGCGTCGACAAAGACCGACCGCTACGGCAACGCCTACGCCGACGCCGACGACAAGATGTACGGGTACGAGTACGGGCACGGGTACGGCAACAAGCGCGACACCATCATGCACCAGAACCCGTACGCCGACGCCAATATCTATGCAGGCGCGTTCTACAACAATAGCCACCCGGAATCAGGTGTCACCGTTGGCGGCGACGGCAAGGACGAGGGCTCCGAAAAGGACATTCTGGCCGGCCAGGACGCAAAGTCGCGCAGACGCGCCAGGCGCAAGTGCTGCGGCAACGGCATGTACTGCTGGTGCTGCTCGCGCAAGTGCTGCTGCATCTTCCTGCCCATCCTGGCCGTCATCCTTGTCGCGCTGGGCATCACGCTGTTCTTTGTGTTTCCGCGCATTCCCGAGGTGAACTTTACCGGCATCTCGGTGTCAAAGTCGGACTTTTCGGCGTCGTCCGATTCGGCGATGCCGTCGGCGAGCGACTTCTCCAAGCTGGCCGAGAACCTCAACATCAACCGGGCCGGCGTGGTCACGGTGCCGCTGATCATCCACCTCAACGTCACCAACCCCAACTACATTCCGTGGACCATCCACAACGTCACCGTCGACGGCTGGCTCAAGAACACCACGCAGGGCGGCGACGACTTCCCCGTGGGCTTCGGCTACCTGACCGACCCGTTCAAGATGCCCAAGCGCAGCAACAGCAACGACATGCCCATCACCTTCTTCTTCCGCCTGGACATCAGCAACAGAAACTACCTGCAGGCCGCCGAGATCGTGCAGCAGTCGTGCACGGCCGGCGGCCCCGACCTGCGCTTCCACTACGACGCCAAGGTCATTCTGCGCGCCATCTCGTGGCTGGGCATCAAGCCCGTCATCTCGGACACCATCAAGTTTGCCTGCCCGTTCGACGACCTGAGCGGCATGGGCATCAACCTGAGCAACCTGACGGGCATTGTCGGATAGGCGAGAGGCGAGAGGCGAGAGGCGGGAGACGGAGACGGAGGCGGAGACGGACAGTGCTGCTTTAGCTTTGATTTTGTATCATATTCAACGAGATCTTTTTTCTTTTTTGCTTGTGGCAGGGGAATAAACTGGCTGTATATACACAATGCTAGTTGCAAGCCTGCCTGCCTGCCTGCATGTCAGTTATTGGCTCCGCTCGCAGGCACCAGGCATCCGATGCGACGATGCTTTCTGCATACCTTGTTTTTTTTCTTCCAACTTTGTGCCTCTTCAATCGACATTTTCCAATTTTTTTAAAAATATAATTGCGCCCTTTTCTTTCTCAATCAATCGCACAAATTCAACTGCCCCCTTTTCCTCTCATTTAATCGTACTAATTCATTTCCCTCTTCTCATCCCAGTTGGCAATGCTCAGCGCAGTGTTCATCTACAACCAAAAGGGCGAGGTGCTGATTTCGCGGCTGTACCGACACGATGTGAAGCGCTCCGTAGCAGATGTGTTCCGCGTGCACGTAATATCCTCGCCGTCCTCTGTGGTTCGCAGCCCAGTGACGACGCTAGGCAGCACCAGCTTCTTCCACATCCGGTACGACAACCTGTGGCTCTGCGCAGTGGCCAAGAACAACGCCAGCGCAGCCATGGTGTTTGAGTTTTTGTATCGGCTGCTTGGACTCGGAGTATCTTATTTCGGGAGGTTTGACGAGGAGGCGGTGAAGAGCAACTTTGTGTTGATCTACGAGCTTTTGGACGAGATCCTTGATTTCGGGTACCCGCAGAACATGGAGGTGGATACGCTGAAGCTTTATGTGACGACGGAGAGCGTTAGGTCGAGGAATGTGGTGGAGGGGCAGGTGCCGCAGAGCATTACGATGCAGGCGACGGGGAGTACGACGTGGAGGAGGAACGATATTGTTTACAAGAAGAATGAGGCGTTTGTTGATGTGATCGAGAGCGTCAATTTGATCTTGTCGGCCAAGGGCACGGTTTTGCGGGCGGACGTGCAGGGGCAGATTGTGATGAGGTCGTTTTTGTCGGGGATGCCCGAGTGCAAGTTTGGGCTGAACGATAAGCTTGTGCTGGACAGGGACACGGCGGCCGTGGGGGGTGCGGGCGCGGGTGCGAGGGGCGATGGGCTGCGCGGGTCGACGGGGCCTGCTGCCAGGTCTTTGGGCACCAGGGCTGGCGGCATGGGCGGCGTTGGCGACGGCGAGAGCGTGGAGATCGCTGACTGCCAGTTTCATCAGTGCGTGCGGCTCGGTCGCTTCGATACCGACCGGACCATCTCGTTTATCCCGCCGGACGGCGAGTTCGAGCTGATGCGCTATCGGACCACCGAGAATGTCAACCTGCCGTTCAAGGTTCTTCCTGTGGTCCGGGAGCTCGGCAAGTCGCGCGTGGAGTACGAGATCCTGATAAAGAGCAACTTTAGCTCCAAGCTGTCTGCGACTAACATGGCGGTTAGCATTCCGACGCCGCCCAATGCGACCAAGTGCCGTATCAAGGTCAGCGGCGTTGGCAAGGCAAAGTATCATCCGGAGGAGAATGCGATTGTGTGGAGGATCTCGAGGTTCCAGGGGCTGCAGGAGACGTCGTTGACGGCGGTTGTGGACCTGGCGCCCATGGCGAAGCCGACGCCGTGGTCCAGACCGCCTATTAGCTTGGATTTCCAGGTGCTTATGTTTACTGCGTCGGGGCTGCTTGTGCGCTTTCTCAAGGTGTTTGAGCGCAGCAATTACCAGTCGGTCAAGTGGGTGCGGTACATGACCAAGGCGGGCAGCTACGAGATCAGGATCTGAGGCTGGATCTGATCAAGGGTGTGCTGGGATTAATATCGTGACCGGGAGGGAAGGGAAGCCATGTGACAGGGATGCGTTTAGAAAGGCAACGCGCAGATGGCGGCTTTTTGCGAATGACGCCATCAGGGCCAAAGCGAGCATTATTTTTCTCTCATTCTTCCATTGCCTTGCCTTGCTTTGCTTTCTCTTTCCAAAGAACCACCTATTTCCCACTATAGTTTTTTTTTATTTTTATTTTTTAGCTCTACTATTTTGTATTTCGCATACACGCACAAACAAATATATATTACTCTATATTTCCATAGCCCTTCACCATTCTATTTTACTTTTTTCTTTTCTTTTTCCTCTCTTGTCATCATGCGCTTTACCCTGGTCGCTCTTGCTGCGCTGGCTGCCGTCTCTGTGACGCAGGCCCGCGAAGGCAGCCAGCACCACTTTGGTGCCGTCGGTCATGATTATCACCACTACGGCGAGCAAGTAACCGAGGACATGCAGCCAGGCAGCCTGTACAGCAGCAAGCGCCTGGTCAAGGTCAGCGAGCACGCGAAGCCGCGCTGGCTTGCGCTGGAAGATATCCTGGCGCTGCGTCGCGCAGGCGTGGGCTTTATGGATATCACGGATACGCAGGACATGCATGCGTCAGAGGCTACTGTGCAGCAGGGCGGCAAGGCTGTTGCTGGCGATGAATATGAGACGACGCTGCCTACGAAGCTGGGCCAGGGGAAGCGGGTTCGTGGGGCTATCGAGCAGCTGTCTACCAAGCTGTATGGCGACGTGTTGAATCCCTTTACGGCGTTTCATAATCGGTACTATGATTCGGAGTATGGAAGGAAATCGTCCGAGTGGCTGAGGGGGCAGATCGAGGGGCTGGTCAAGGAGGCGAGGGCCAATGTCACCGTGGAGCCGTTTAAGCACCGGTTCCCGCAGTCGTCGATCATTGCTAGGTTTGCCGGCAGCAGCGAGGAGACCGTGGTGGTTTCGGCGCATCAGGATTCGGTCAATATGTGGCTGCCGTGGTTTGGCAGAGCCAACGGGGCTGACGACGACGGCTCGGGCACGGTGACTATACTGGAGGCGTTCCGTGCGCTTCTGCACGAGGGATTCAAGCCTGAGCGCACGGTCGAGTTCCACTGGTATGCCGGCGAGGAGGGCGGGCTCTTGGGGTCGCAGGACGTGGCGAGGGAGTATAAGAAGCGCGGGGCAAAGGTCGTGGGTAACCTGCATTTCGACATGACTGGGTTCTGGACCAAGGGGTCTGAGGAGGTCATCGGGCTTGTGGCTGATCGGACGGATCCGCAGTCAAGGGCGCTTGTCAGCGACCTGGCGGCCGAGTATACCAGGCTGAAGACCAGGGAGTTTGAGTGCGGGTACGGGTGCTCGGACCATGCCAGCTGGAACGCGTTTGGCTTCCGGTCCGCCATGGCCTTTGAGAGCGACCAGCTTGAGGCGAACACCAACATTCATTCGCCCAAGGATACCGTCGAGACCTTGGATTTCGACCATATGCTTGAGTTTTCGAAGCTCGCTGTGGCCTATGCCTTTGAGGTCGGCTATGACGGCTCTGCTTAGAGATCGGGAGCCGAGTCTGGAGAGGGCTGGTGTTGGGGTAAGCAAAGCTTCCAAGCGCGGCCTCTTTATCATGCAATTTCTGCGATTCCTGCACTGTAATGCCTGTTCATTAAATAGTCCTTGAGTTTTTTCTTTTAAATAAAAAGGGTTGCCAAGAAATGAATGGCCACGTATATGGACAAACAGCCCCTTGCCTTGCTAAACAGGTAGTTCTGCGATTATTCGGAGTGAAGAGGCCTTCTTTGGCTTGCCAGAGGCTACAAAGACTCCTTTGCAAGGAAGCGCTGCAAAAATAGAAAGAACTGTGTGCGTCTGAGCAAGGGGCCAAAATTTCTTTGTAGGCATTTAAAAATACTTTTGCCCTAATAATGGCTTTTACACCTGCAAGCGAAGGTTTTTTTCTTTGTAACCTCGATTAGAAGCAGCGCCCAAAAACCAGTACCAAACCTGTTCCTCTCTCATTACTACGCTTTGCACGAATCCAAGAGGGTCTTTCTGGTGTTGATCGTTTTCTTTTTTTGCTTTCTCTGGGGGTTTTATATCAGTCTTTGTCAATTCTTGGCTGAATTTTAACAGCTACAAAACAAAACAAAAAAAGAGAAGGCCAAACCGATAGAACCAAGCAAATTAACAAAGATGCTTGAAAACAGGATGGCGGTGTATTTAAATATTAGGAGGTATAAGAAGACCAGGCGTTTGCGATTTCAATTCTTTAGCTGAGCTTGAATACATTTATTATTTTATCCGTACATTTTTTTATTCCATTTCATTTTTCTCAAACACACATTTTGCATTTTTTATTTGCATTTTTTGCATACTATCCACATTGCATTAAAAAAGCATTCATATCCACATATCATACATTTGAATTTTACATTCTTCCACATCACGTCACATCACATCACATATCACTGCATATATCACAACCATGTCTTTGGCGCTATCTTCCTCTGTGTCTTCGTCGTCGGCATCTAGTTCGGTACTGAGCACGGTTTTGAAATGCATCCCTAGACCCACAGCCACATCATCCACCGACCTGGTGTTCCCCACGCGTATCGGCAGGCCCGCATACTCGGCATCGTACGGCACCATAGACACTCTGTCCACGACATGCACATCCACATCCACATCCACATCCACATCGACATCGTCTTCCTGCGACGAGTCGTCGTCTACTAGCCAGCCGACATCTTCCGGCTACCAAAGAAACCCATTTATGGCATCCGAGGAGCTGAGCCTCGACCAGCAGGAGGCGCGATACATGGGCATCGTCTGTTCTTCAGGCGACTGCCGGGGCACGGGCGACTGGCTTGCAGCAGCTCCTAGTTCAGCGGCATCCTGGGCACTTGGAGCCGTATCACTTCTCCTTGGACTGTGGTTCCTTGTGCCTACGTTCAAGTGGCAGAACAAGACCTTTGTTAGAGGCAGCCTTGCAATGCTGTTTCTCGCTGTCTCGCTGTTCCTGCGCGCCACGGTGGAGAAGAGCCAGGGAGGCACGCAGAAAAGAGCGTTCCAGGCATCCATTCAGTTCAACTATTATGCTGGCTTATTTCTGTGTAATCTGATACTGATTATGCTTTTCAAGCTGTCTGGTCATATGAAGCCTGTGGCTGGTAAATTGCGCTATATCGTTGCTGCCGGTCCTTCCGGTCTATTGGTTGCTCTGGTTGCTCTGGTTATCGGCGCAGTTGCTACAATGTTTTCGGACGACGAAAGGATGGCTTCGGAGCCGATGGGCGGGGTTAGTGCGAGATTGATCCAGGTGGCTATGGGCTTGGTTCTGCTTGTGTGCTTGGCTGCCTTTGGTTCCTTGCTTTTGCTGTTGCGCAAGGATAATGCCAGGTGTTTGTTCAGGCAATTTGTCACTGTTGTTGCTGTTGTTTTCTTTGTTGCTGTGTGGGCTGCGTTTATGTTTGCTAGGACGTTTGTCGGTTTGGGGAATCCGGCGAGATCGAGCGAGGTCATGTTCTACTTGCTTGGTGTCGCGCCCCTGGTGCTTGCTGTTGCCGTCATGGCCGTCTTGAGCGCTCCGCTGTCGTTTAACTTTCAGATGACGTGTGATTGGAAGTGGAACAGCCCAGTATAAAAAGGGGAAATGTACTGTTTTGCGAATGAAAAAAATAATGTTTTAGCTTTTAAAAGAGCTGGACAAGATATGAATTTTAATTACATCAAAAAAGAGACGAAACCTCTTCACATTTATATATATAGCCTTTTTATTTCTTTTTTTCTGTTTTAAACTTGTTGAAATAAATTAATAGAGCAAAATGTGCGCTTTGCTCGTAGTAATAAAATAAATAATAATATTAATAATATTGAAAACGATATTCTTTGGAGAAAACAAAAAAAAAACTAAATAAATATAAAGATAAAAAGATATTGTTAGAAATGGTATGTGTTGGTTGCCGGGTCGTACCGCGCGCGCGCAGTAGAGTCGGTAAGCACAGCCTCCTCCTGATCGGGCGTATATGGAGGCGACTTCTTGGGCTGGATCAAGGGATGCTTGCCAGCAAAGACGTTCTGCCAGTAGCGATACGCCTTCAACTCACGTCTGCCACACCTCCCAGCATACTCGTCGAACTGTTCCTTGGCCAGCGAGGCAAACAGATAGTGCGGATGGATCACCAGCATCTCGGCGCCGACCTGGCCAAACCCATAGGACTTGAGCAGCGCAGCCTTGACCATCGGTACCTTGAATGTCCTGCTGGGATAAAAGACATATTCCTTTTGTAGCTCCGAGTCGATGTTGTCGGCGTTGCGGTTGCCGGGGATCAGGCCTGTGCGCATCGACTGGATTGCGCCGTTGAGCATCCATGCGGCCGCTGGTCCCTTTGGATGGCCGGTGAGCCATTTCTGACATACCGCGGGGAGTGCGTGGCCGGGGGTGCGGCCGAGACTGCGTAGCTGGGCATCGAGCACGTTGGCCTCGTTTAGGTCGTTGGCGTAGGTCGCTGTGCCGTGCAGCGAGGCCATGCTGAGGTCGTCGGCGGTCAGGCCCCAGGCGGCCAGGGCGCCGCGGAGAGGCGAGATATGCGGGTTGTGGCGCCAGAAATCCTGCCCCCAGGTGTCCCTTGCCGCGCGACGGCGCCTCTCTGCCTGCTGCTCCACCATGGCGCGGTCTTCTGGCGACTCGGCTGCCATCATCTGCGCCCAGGTGTCGATGAGCCGCAGCTCCATCTGCAGCTGCTTTCTGCGGTACCCAACATCGAGAAGCTGCTTGTGACAGCTGTCGGCGGCGGCGGCGGCAGCAGCCTTTGACTCGCGTGTCGATGAGAGCAGCCCCATGCCGGGCGCGGGGAGCGAGAAGCCCTGTTTGTCGGTCGCCGTCGTGGTGCCTCCGATGATGGCGTATATCGGGGCGCCAAACTCGATTGCTGCGGCTGCTGACATGAGCACGACGACGCCGGATCCCTGCGACTCGACAAAGCCGCTGCGCGTGTGTGTGGCTGGCCGCGACATTTCGCGCGGCTTGCGGCCCATGGCCATTTCTTGCTCGGAAGAGCCGGTGGCGCCCATCTGCGCAAACTCGTAGCTTCCCTGGTCGACGTAGCCCTCGAAGGCGCCGGCGATCATGACGCGTGCGGTGCCCTGGCGGATGGTGTCGGCGGCGACGTCTATCGAGAGCAGCGCCGTGGCACAGCCGCCCATCGGAGGCTTGATTGGGCCGGCAGACGACAGCAGCATCATGTTGATCCATGCAGCCATGCTGTTGGCAAACGTCTCCTGCAGAATGTCGCTTTGCAGGGGCCTGTCCATCAGACGGTACCTGTAGAGATCGCGGATCGAATGTACGCCGCCGGCTCCGGAGCCCAGGGTCGTGCCTACCTGCGAGACGTGGAAGTACGAGTATAGCTCGTACGGATCCGTGATGCCCGCGCGCACTAGGGCCTCGGCGGTGCCTATCAGCGCGTAGCAGGTTACCAGGTCGACCTGCTGCACAATGTCCTTGGGGATGCCGTAGCGCTCGGGCGACCAGCCAGAGGGCAGCTGGGCGCCGACCAGGCGGTCGAAGCGCAGGGCCTTGGGCACCATCAACACGGCGCCCTTGCGGAACCGCACGGACCACGAGCCGTCGGCGTTGGCCCAGATGTCGACCCTTGGTCCGCTGCGTAGCTTGAACTGCTGGGCCTCGTCGGCCGTCGCTTCGAACGGCGGCAGGTCGTGCTGAATCTGCAGCTCGCGCATGATCGGGATCACCGCTGGGTCAGATACGTCCCACATGTGCTCGGCCTCGAGCAGCCGGATGCCCGTGTGCTCGAGGATACGCGGCTCGTAGCGTCGCTTGATGTCCTTGTCGGCTACGGGCTCGCCGGTGGCTGCGTCGACCCAGCCGCCGCTCTGGCCGTCCGGCGCGTGTCTGATCAGACCCATTACCCATGCCAGCTCGACGCACCCTTCGAGCGAGAACTCGCCGAACGACTCCATTTCCCAGCGCGTCTCGGCGCTGCCGTATGGCCCGACCTCGCCGTAGCCGGTGACCACGACGACCTTGTCGAGGTTGACCATGCCTGCTAGCTGCTTGTTCAGCTGCTGGGCTTGCTCGAACGAGGGCGGCTGCGCAAAATGCTGCTTGTGGTTGAACAGGGGCTCGACGCTGTACTGCTTGTGCACGTCGCCTGCATCGTGGCCCGCGGTTGTCACAAAGTCGTTCATGTACGACATGGCTACGGCGTTTCGCTTGCTGGCCTCTGCCGCCAGCTCTCTGCGTATGGCCATCATCGTGCCGCAGCCATCGACGATGCGATCCAGGCCGCCGTTGAGGTCGGCCCACAGCGGCGACTCTTGCGCCATCGCTGCCATGTCGGGATGCAGCAGCCCCATGATGTTGAAGCCCATTTCGGTGGTCGAGAACGTGCGGCCGCCGTTGCTTTTCTGCTCGAGCAGTGCTGCGGCCACGTTGTTGGGTGCCATTAGCCCGGTGCCTCGGGTCCAGCCTATGACGGCGCCGGCCACGGTAACCAGGCTGCCCCAGGACTCGGAGCGCCAGCGGTAGAACAGCGTCTCCAGAGCCGCCTTGCTTTCTCCGTAAAGGCCGTCGAAGCCCAGGTCGCCGTGGTTGGGCGACAGGGGGATGACGGCCAGCGTGGGCTGCGCGGTCCACTGCTTTGTCTCCTTGGTCCGCTTGATCTCGCCCAGCATGCGCAGCACGTTGGTCATCAGAAGACGCAGCGACAGCTCCGACCGCGCGCCCAGGCGAGACACGTCGCAGCTGTAGTCGGCCAGTGCGGCGAACGGAAGCACATAGTCGAGGTTGCGGCCCAGCGTATTGTACACATAGTCGATCAGGCTCGCCGTGTCCTGCGCCGACGCCTGGTTGTAAGGCAGAACCACTAGCTGGGAGCCGCGCGCGCCGTATTCGCGGAACGCGGCTTCGTAGAACGGCATGCTTTTGCTGTAGCTCGACGTCGTGGCTACCACGTAGGCGCCGCCGGAGAGAAGCGACTGGAGCACCTGCGCGCCGATCGAGCCCTGGCTGCAGCCGGTGATGAGCGCCGTTGTGCCGGCGTAGCTGACGCCCTCGGTGCACTGGCTGCGCAGACACGTGTAGTAAGACGCCGACGTGTCCTTGCAGTACTCCCAGTTGTGCGCTTGCTTGCATCTGCGCATGTGCAGCAGCGGCGTGAAGCTGCTGTTCTCGGGCTGGAGGCTTACGCGGTCGACGTAGTCGGCCATGGTGGGCTCGTGCGGTCTTGGCGTTATCTCGGCGTAGCTGACCTTGCCGGTCGTGCTGATATTGGTCACCGGCTGGCTGGTCTGCGACAGCTCGCGGTACACGGGGTAGGTGGTGCTGTTGCCGTGGTGACTCTTGAGTGCCTCGACGCAGCTGTCGCGCAGCTTGCGGGCCAGATCAGCCGCATGGCCCTCCTTGGCAGTGCTTTTATCGCCTTCTTCTTTGTCGATGGCAGCGGCCAGCCCGTCGAGCAGCTTGACCAGCTGCGGGTCTGCTCGGTTCTGCAGCTGCAGCAGCCGGCGTCGGTTGTCCTGCCGGGCCCAGTCGGGCGGCGGGCTGCCGGCCTTGACGTCGTTGATCCAGGCGATGGCGTCCTGCCGGGCCCAGTTCCAGTAAGAGTCGAATCTCCTGGCCTTGCGCGCATCGAAAAGAGGTCTGATGCCGTCAATGAACTCCTGGCCGAGCTCTGCAGATACGTCTTGAAGGCTGTTTGCGGTCTCTGAGGTCCCAGAACAAGTGCCTGTCTCTACCAATGTGCCGCCGCTGCTGTCGCTTTCGCTGTCGCCGTCGCTTTGCAGATACTGCGAGTACACGTCGATCTGCTGCTCGGCAATGCGGCGCAGCTTGCTCTGCATCTGGTCAAACTCGGCGCTGTTGATAGCCACCACCGCGCCGTCTGCGCTGCTTCCCGGGCCAGAGCGGCCATCGGACGACCGCTGCAGCTGCTCGGCCGTCGGCAGGCTGATGCCGGCATAGCGCGCATACTCGTCTACGACCTGCCTGAGCCAGCTGGCAGCCGCCTCCTTGCTTTCCACGCGCGACTCTGGCTCCATGGTCAGGGCCACGAGCAGGGCGGCGTCTTGCTGGTGGCTGCGCGAAAGACCGTGGAGGGAGTCGAGGCTGCGTCTTGCCGAGGAAATCGTCACGCTGCCAGGCATCTTTGCGCTGAACAGCCGGGCGACCTGCGCCGACGTGTGCTTGCCGAGGGCGTCGAGCGGCTGCACAAGGTTCAGGCCGCTGCATACCTCGCCTAAAGAGATCTCGTCGATGCGGTCGGGGATCTGCTGGCCGGCCGAGATGCTGAACTCTTTGAGCAGGTCGCCGAGGATCTCGTTGAGCAGCGTCGATTTGCCGCCGGTCAGGTCCCTGAGCGACGCCGTCGCCGGCACTTGGTTGAGCGGGCACCGGAGCTTCTGCGCTATGACGACGCGCAGCACGTCGAGCGCCGTCAGCGGCACGTCGTCGATGGCCAGCACCGCCGCGGCAGGCTCGGAGAGAACTGGTAGTGCGGTTGGCGCTGTTTCGGGCTGCGACGGCTTGGCTGGCTTGATCGGCTCGACCGGCTCAGTCGGCTCAACTAATCCTGCCTGCTCAGTCGCTTTCTGCTGGCTCTGGCGCAGAGCTTCGTCGAGGCGCTCCTTTTCCTGGCCGGCCAGCATCCTGGCCGTGCGGTAGTACAGGTCGTCTTCGTCGCGCGGCATGTGCTGCACGACGACCTGGGTGTCCATGCCGGTGAGCTTGAGCGTGGCCTCGGCCATGCGGCACAGCGTCGCGTTGGATCCGATCTCGATCAGCCGCTGCACGCCCATTTCGTTGAACACCTTTTCCTGCGTCTCGATCCAGCGAACCGGCGAGGCAAACTGGTACGCGAGCAGCTCGGTCATGAGCAGAGTCGCGAGCCGCATACGCTCGACCTTGTTGCTCTCCAGCGCCGCTGCTTCGTCTTCCGGCCATTTGGACAGCTCGTGGGCTAGCACGGGCGACCGCGTCTGCTGGTAGACCTTTTCAAAGTACGCGCGCGAGATCTCGTAGAACTGCGCGTTGAGATTCGGGATGTAGCGGCGCTGGAACAGTGAGCGGTCGACGTCGGTCGGCTTGATCATTTCCACGATTGCCTGGCGGAACAGGTCGGCGCCGGGCAGCAGGTGGCTCGAGTGGAACGGCACGTCGATGCCTGGGATCGGGATCGTGGCCCGGCACTTGCGCAGCTCGTAGCAGTCGCTGTCGGCCGGAAGCCCGGCTTGCTCGATAAAAGCGAGCGCCTTTTTCTTCCAGCCCTGGGCGCTAAAGTTGTAGCCTCCGGCGTGCAGCTTGTCGAGGACCGTGCTGAGCACCGCCAGCATCGGCCGCGAGCCAGCGACGACGTACTGGTACCCGCGTACGTTGTAGTTGACCACCTCGAGAAGCTTGCCTGGGTGGCGCTCGCTTATGGCCTCGATGACAAAGGCTAGCGAGGCATCGGTGAACGAGCTGGAGACGCGCGTCGGATTGGCTGCGACCATGGCAAACTCGGACCGGTGCTCGGCGTCTCTGCTGACCGTCGACTGCATCGTCATGCCGCGGATAAACGTGATCTCGGTGATGTCCTCGGGACTGATGATGCCGAACGCCGTCAGCGAGCCGTACTCGCCCAGCGAGTGGCCGCCTATAAGCGAGTTTTTCTGCACCAGGCCGTGCGCGCGCATATCGGACAGCATCGCGATGTCAAAGACCATGATGGCCGGCTGCGCGAACTGCGTGCAGTGCAGCAGACCCGTGGCGGAGCTGAACGTGTAGCTGCGCGACGCTGCTGTGATCTCGGGAAACAGCGGCACAACCCTGGTCTCGCCGGTCTGCGGATCTGTCACTCGGTTGCGGAATCGCATGTACTGGTTCCGGACCTTCGCCCCCTGTTTGCCGCCAAAGTGCACTGTGAGCTGCTTCGGGTTGTTCCACATTATGTCCAATAGCGAAAACCCGTACCACTCGACGAGGTGCTTTTCCACGCGGTCGTAGATTGCCCTTGCTACCGGCGACCGCTTGTACAGGTCTTGCCCCATGCCCTTCTCCTGCGACCCCTGTCCAGTAAACACATACATGGTCGGCGGCGCTGCCACAATCGCCGTGCAGCGGAGCACAGAGATGCCGTCGGTTTCGCGGTACGCATGCCCGTTTATGACCAGGTCGCCGTCGCACATGGCGACGTGGTCCAGCTGCACGCTGAGCCGCTCGCCCGCATGCACTGCGCCGGCGAGCTCGGCTGTGAACCGAAGCACGCGCTGCGGACAGCTATCGGCGACGTACTGCTCGATCAGTGTGCGCACCGCTGTCGCGCACCAGTGCCACGGCAGCACGCCCGACTGCGCGCTCATTGCTGACAGGTAGCGGTTGGCGTTGAGCACGCCGAGCCCGTCCATCTGCACCAGGGCTGCCGACGCAGCGGCGTATGCATCGGCATCGTCTGGCGCTTCTATCGACAGCGGCTGCGGCGTCAGCGAGTATTCGCCGGCTGACAACGGGCAGTGGACGGGAACGCTGACAGGCCTGACCGGGTTGAAGTGGTCGGGATCCATGTTTTCGACTAGCTTCTGCAGGTACCCGATCACCGGGTTGCCCAGCGTATCGGTCTCCAGGTAGCTGACAGAGCCGATTGGCTCGAGCTGGTAGCAGCCCTTGTACTGGTAGACCTGGCCAGTCGTCTCTGCGCTGGCAAACTGGCCGTTGGGTCGTAGCTTGTATGACGAGCGCAGTCGGAACAGCAAGCGGCTGCCGGCGGTCAGCGCGTGTCTGGCTCCATCCTCGCTGTCTTCTCCGTGGTCGTAGCTGAACCATGGCTTGGACTCGAGAACGGCAATGTCTTCTGGCGACTGCATGGTGACCAGGTACTCTGGCTCGGTGCAATGGCGGAAGCCCAGTTCGCTGCTGCTCTCTGCAAGACTTGTCGTTCCTGCAAACTCGTACGTGACCGTGGTTGTCGCGAGCAGCTGCTTGTCGCCAAACGACTCTACGCGGACGACAGCCTGCTTGCGTCCGCTTGCTGCCCGCGACACCTCGATGACGTTGGCTGTGCTTTCTACGGTGTCCCCTATCTGCGGCAGCGCATAGGCAATTGGTATGCCCGATGGCGCGAGCTCGACATCTGCAGACACCAGCTGCACGCCGAGCAGGCCCTTGCTGGCAAAGTTATCGGCTACCAGTGCCGCAAATGCGCACGGCTGCGCTATCACCGATGACAGATAGTCGAGCGGCGCGGCTGTCGCCTCGTCTGTGTTTGGCGGGTATCCGGGCAGACAGATGCCGTTCGCGCGGCAGAACGCAGATACGCTAGCTGCAGTGACCTTGACAGCAGTCCTGGCATCCGAGCAGGAGTCATTTTTGTCGCTGCCTGCCTTGAAGAAGCTGCGGATCCGCTGGTCGCGCTGCTCGTCCATGATCTCGTGTACCAGCGCCCATGGCGTCGTTGGACTGAACAGGTAGCTTAGACACAGACTCCGGCTCTGGAGCTGTATCTCGAGCTGCACAGTGCTGGTTGCCCTGTCAAACACCATGCAAAGCTCGGTGGCTGGCTGGCTTGATGCGTTGTTGACAATGGCCAGCGACAAGGGATACTCGCTGCCGGCGGGCGTTGCTATTTGGATGCAGCGCTGGCTGTCGTGCAGCTGCAGCAGACGCGGAATATAGTTTTCTGTTTTCTTAGTGCCCTGCATGATGTGCGGCTCGGTCAGAACAGCAGTGAGCCAGCATTTGCGGCCGCCCGTGAGCATTGCTGCCCAGCTCCTGCTGTCCAGCGACGTCTCTGGCCGGCCAATCGTGGTCGCAGAGTCTGATCCGGCTACGCAGTCGCCGCCCAGACTCAGCGTCTGGACCATGGTGGTTCCATTGCCATTGCTCATGCCGTCGTTGTCGCTGCTTTCTGTTGTTGTGCTTACGACAAGGGCAGAACTGCTGCTGCCACTTATGCCGAGACCCTTGGTTGCCGGACAGGCCGTTGCCGTGGGCTCTAGGCAAGCGACAAACTCGCCGCAGTCCTGGACAAGCCCGGCGTCGCCCGAATGCTGCTCCTGCAGAAGCCTATCGACGAGACCATCGTAGATGCTCCCCAGAATCTCGCTGACCGGCTCGTCTGCCTGCTTAATAAATGAGACGGCGACGGGGCTCTGGGGAATCAAAAGCCGCTGCACGTCGCGCTCAACGATTGGCGCGTCCACGTCGGCGCACTGGCTGAAGCAGTCGCGCATCAGGTACCAGGCAAAGTCGTCGTTGATGACCGGAACAAACGGCACAGGCACCGTCTGCTCTGGACGGGCGCACAGGCTAATGAAATAGTCGACGTCCTCGGTTGCCAGCAGCTGCGTGTGCACCGGCGGATAGTTGAGCTTCATGTTGGTGACCTCGTCCAGCACGGGATCGTGGATCGCTGAAATCGGCACCGTTTGCGGATTCTCCACCATGGATGCCAACAGGCGCTGGTTGGCGCGGTGCACGAACTTCGCCAGCAGCGCGCGTAGGCTCGGGTGGACCCAGCGGCCGTTGGCCTTGTCGTAGGCAAATTCCAGCAGCCGGTCAATAACCTCGACGTATGTCATGTCCTCGAGCTCGACAACGGCACTGCCATCCTGCTCTTCGCCGTTGCTATTTCTGTGTTTCCGGCCAAACCACGGACGCATGTAGTCGCTGTTTAGGCGCTTGACCAAATCCTGCTTGCGCGCAAGCAACAGTGCAAGCTGCTTGTCGCGCGGCTGGCTAAACACGGTCTTGGACAGCTCGAGACACAGCCGCGCCGCCCTGGTATCGAGAACATGCACGGAGTTGCCCTCGTTGTCGAGAATGGACACGACGCCGGCAGAGAGATCCGCGTTGTGCAAAGACATGATGTCGCCTGGATCCAGCCCGCGCGCCTGCACCACAAGCTGCTTGATCTCGGCGGCCACGCCGGACTCGCGAGCAGCCATCAGTCGCGAGCGAAGCATCACGGCGTCGAACGGCATGTGCGAGCGCGCGCCGTACTCGACTGCCCAGGCGCCAGTGAGGAAGGACGCGGCGCCCTGCGCGTCGCCAAGGCCAGCGCCTGCCACCAGGTACACGTTGGCGCTGGCGCGCACGGCGGCGTAGGCGGCCATTATCGTCGTGTGGAACTCGTCGAATGAGTGTCTGCCGCCGCTGCGGCCGCCCATCCACTGCAGCAGCACGGGGAAATCCGGCTGCTGCTGGGCAATTGCGAGCACCTGGCCGATCTGCTTGGCCGTCATTGGCCGCAGAGCAATGAAGCCAAGACCGGCTTGCTGCATCTGAGCGATGAAGCCGGCTGCCTCGGATACTTCGGGAATAACGCCGTTCTGCATGCCAAGACCGGCGATGCACAGCCCATGGGTCTTGCGTAGCTCAAGCACTGCGTCCAGCTGCCATTGCCATTTCTTGGCATCTGCCAAACTTGCGCCGCAGCCGCTCAGCGCGATTGGGTGGCCGCGGGGCAGCCTGCTTGCCAAGTCGGCTATCTGGATCTTCAATTTGCTCCTGTCATCGATGTGCCCGATGTCAAACTCTGCGAGAAAGCCTGCCCTTGCCGCGGCAACGACGAGGTCTTGGCTGGCTGTTGTCGGGAACATGCCTCCGACAAACACGGGCGGCAGACCCTTGAACAGCTGAAGAAGCTTGTTTTTGACGTACAGCCTGCCAGTGGCGGCACTGCCACGATCCATGTTGCTGCTGCTACTGCTAGTGTCAGCGAGCCCTGTTCTGACCAGACGCGCGCCGTACTGGCATTGCCAGTTGTCGGCCGGTCCAAGGTCTGCTAGTGCCGTCGACGAGTAAAGCACGCTTCTCGGCCTAAGCACCGCGTCGCTTGCTGACGGCATCGAGACGCGGTCGACGCACACCAGGGGCACGCCGCGGCCCAGAAGGATCTGGCGCGTGCATCTGCGCAGGCACAGCTTGCTCAGCTGGAACTGCTCGTCGCCGCTTGTCATGTCCAGGACGCACGATATCTCCGACAAGCCCATGGCGGCGGGCCACTCGACGGGCCGCGTGTACATGTACTCGGCAATGCTCGCGGTCGGGTCATCGCTGCTGCCGAGCGACCTGATGTCGGCGCATTTTCCGTCGGGAGCGCAGACGGCAGCCAGCATGGCCGCAGTGTCAAAGACCCATCCTTTCTGGCGCGCATAGTCCAGGTGGCGGCTCAGCACAGGCGCCATGTGCGGGCTGTGGCAGGCGCCCACTGAGCCCGGCAGGTACTTTAGCGCGACCTGTGGCTTGCGCTTTATAAACGGCACGTTTTCCTGGTCGCCGTCGGCGCTGGCGGCCGCCTTGCTCTGGACTATCTTGACAAACTGGCTAAGCCAGGTCGTGCTGCCAGAGACAACAAAGGACGTGTCGGTGTTGCTCATGGCTATGTGTATCTGCGCTGCTGCGTTGCCCTTGTGATAGTCGTTGTACTTGCCAAGCACATGCTCGGTGATATACCTGGCAACGCCGTCCACGATAATCATGGACGAGGGCACGCCAATGTCGTCTGCCTCGGCTTTATCTGACGGCTGCTGTTGCTGCTGCGTGGGAAGGGCGTGGGGCTGGGGGATAGCCATTTGTGGCAGACAGCCAGCCAAAAGTAGCGTGCCAAGCGCCGTTTTCGAGGCGGCAATCAGCTGGCTCTCATCTCCAGCCATCGCGATGGCTCCAGCTACAGCGACTCCGTGGCTATGGCCGGCAAGCACTACACAAACAAATGGAAAACGCAAACAAACAGGGGGTATTTATAAAATAATTATCAATGGCATTATCATTAATATTGCGTTCATTATTCTCTTGATTCATTATATCAGAGCAGGGACGGAATGGAACGAGTTTTTCCTTTTCTATGCTGCTGTATTGTTTTGCTTCGTTTCGTTCCGCTAAGAAACAATGCTCGACAAATACGTCAAATGGTCGGCCGTTTACGGAATGTGCAAGCAGGATACTATACCTTTTGTGCGCTCCAGCATCTGCCTTGGAGTCAGGTTGAGCGTCTTGTACAGAACCACGTAGCGCACAAGCTGCGCCAGACCGACAAGCGGCCACATCACAGGTGCAGAGTTCAAGTATGCATTGGTCGGTCTTTTGCCGCCCGAAACCCAGGTCATCAGAGAGAACCCGCGAGGATACAGATGAGCCACCTGCAGGTCAGCGGCCTCCTGGCAAAGGAACTCGGACATTGTGGCTACAAAGGACGCAGCCAGCGGGCGATACGTGTCTACCAGCTGGCAAATCTCGTCAAAGCTGACGACGCCTCCGTTGGCAAAGCCAATTGGACCCTGGAATACCATCAAGAGATTGGTGGCGTCCAATGCACGCGGCGGAACAATTGCGCCGCCTGCTGGGTCCGCTGACACCGACTGCTGCGAATAGAACGAGCGCAGCATCTCGCGTGCCTGGGTCTCTGTCAGTCTTTGCTCGGCTATCATGTCGTACACATTTGGCTTGTCGGCAGCGTCTTCGGGGTGCAAAGCAAATCCTTGGTCGATGGCCGCTGCAACCTCCGGATGCTTGCGCGCTGCAAATGCAATAAAGCTGCTCTGCAGCTCTGTGTCGGTTGCTTCCGACGAGGCCTCTTCAAGATCGATGGCAGAGACGAATTCGTCGGCCAAAAGCTGGCCCTGCTGCTGGTGCTCCGAGGCAATGGGCAGCTCGACGTACAGGTGCTTACGTCGAAGAACTAGTTTAGACATTGCGGAAACAATGAAATGGCCAAAGTTGATAAAGCTAGTGGTGAAGAAAAGTGTTATGTAAAATACTAGGGCAAAGCTGTATTGGGCTTTCAGCAAGACAGATGCTAAAATTTCCCTAAACATTTAGCTGTCTTTGGGTATAGAAAGGATGGACGAGGAGCGAGTAATAATAGTAATAAAGAAGCAAAAGGGATAGGTGTGCTCTGTTGGCGTAGCTGGCGCTGCTTTCCCTTTAATATTTTGCTAGGTATCGAGATGAGAAAAGTAGCTAGTGAAAAAAAAACAAGTGGTTGGATGATAAAAAAATCGTTCTTTTGGATTTTAAAGAGTTTTTGTTTTGATTTCTCTTGCTTGTGCTAATATAGAAAAATGGAATAAATAGGGGGAAACCTAGATTTAAAAAAACACATTTCAGTTCCCAGCATGAGGGGTGCTTTGCCTTTATCAATTCATTCATTGCACGCATTTGCAGCGAAATATTAGTAAAGACTACAAATACCAAAAAAAAAGAGATTATAATATTTTCCTATCTCCGGCGCCGCCGTGCTTCTGCGCCTGTCCTAATTTGGATCTGGGTGCTTCTATTGTCAACTCTGGGGAATCCTTTTTTTACTTTTGCTTTATCTCTAAATGTCATATTGGTAGAATATTCCAGGCCATTGCACTTGTCGCAGCTCGTAATAATAAAGTGCAAAAGCAGCCGCAAATATTATACAAACAGATAAAGAGCAAACATGTACACAAGCTACTAAATAAAGGACTTATACTGCTACACTGTTCTCACGCCCACGCCATCCATTTCTTGTAGGTTTTTTTTGAGATATTCCTTTTTGATTTTTACACGCTAGGCAAAAAAAGATGACTAGAGATTATGTGCTAAAACGATAGAAACGAAAAAAAAGATATATACATGTATATGCCTATGCATGCAAAAAAGTTTTTTGCAATTTTTTTGGTTTGTCACACCTGGAAAGCAACATTGTTTACTAACGACATTTATTTGGTTGCTACAAGATATTTGTTTAGCAACAAAAGGGTATATATGCATAAAGTACGCCACAGACCCACGCACATAAAGGGAAAAGTAAAGTAAATCGACATAAAACCTGATGAAGAGAGTGTCTATAGTTTTTTCATAAAATTCGGCCCCACTATTCATGGCTTTTTCTTTTTTGATTTGATCTCTGGCATTTTGAATCGAATGACGACTTTTTTTCGAGCAAACATTGTGAAATTTGCATATGCAGCCACTTTATTTTTTATTTTGTTTATTCTCACCAAACACAATTATTGTTAAGGAAACAACAAGGCGAGAAAATATATCTATAATAATTTTTTTTATTCCCGTAGCTTGACAAGGATGTCGAGTTGTTTAACGTAAACAATACAAACTCCATTTTAGAAGCGTGGGTGTCAAGGCAATAATGACATGGTGAGCAAATAGGTGATTAGCAAGGCTTGTTTATTCTCGACAAAAAATGTCTTATTGCAAAAATGGAAATGCTGGTTTTGACTCTGTTATGTTAATAGTAGTGGTTTTTATGCGCAAAAGCTATTATTTATTGCATTTTTAGTTTCGAAATGGGTATTCCTTTTTGCAACTGGTCAACCTGACTATTAAAGTCAATATAAAACAAACAAACAGACAGACAGACAAACGATAAAAATATGCAGTTGGTGGCGTAGAACCAACACATAAATTTCTAAAAAAAAAAAAGTTACGCTTTGAGGAGAGCGAGGTTCAATCAAGCACATTGTAAAACTGAAAAAGCCTTTAATTAACCCCCTTTCTTTTTTTTTTTTGCAAGGTCTTTTATGCACTGAATCCAGGCGAGGACCATGTCTTTTTGATATTACAAAGCTGATCGCCATGCACTTTATTGCCTGATCACCGGGCAGGGATTATATTGTTTCTTGATCGTGATTATATTGTTTTCTTTAATTGATTACCAATCCAAGCCTTTGCATCGAGATGTGCGGAAAAAAAGTGGTGTTGCGAAAAGGTGGGGTTCACGAAGATGCCAAGAAATAAACAAATATAAATGTTCACGCTTGCAGAAAACGCACTTTTCGCCATTTATTCCTGAAAATAACAAAATTCCTGCTAAATAGGGAAAATAAAGCGCCTTCACCTTTCTACATGGAATTTCCTTCATCATGGATTTTAATGTGCCAAGACCATGCACTCTATTGCTTTGCAGAATGCTTGGCAAAAAAAAAAGACCCGAAATTGTGTACTCGTATATAGAAATATGCGTGTGAGTTGTATGGTATCTCGCAAGTTTTCTAAACATGCAGAAAGAAATGAAAAAAAATGGTGCAATAATATATATAAATGTTTTCTTTCCAGAGAAGATATATAAAGAAAGAAAGACAGAAAAAAAGAAAGAAGGTAAGAAGCATCTACAAAAATCTCGGGCAGATAGTCTCAAATATCTAGCACAACCATCTATTAGCTTTTCATTTATTGATCTATTTAGCATTTCCTTTGTAGCCGTAAAGTCTGCGCAGCCTGCCTCTAGACCGACAATTAGAATTAGGCAATGCCCAATACAGTTGTTGACTATTTTACATACACGCCGGTCCATGGAGCACCCGAGGCCGCAGCAGTTCTGTTTGCCGCGGTAGCAGTGATATCCACCATACAGATAATGAAGACAGATTCTGCGCGCTGGTTCTATATACTCGTCGGAACAGCGGTTGCTGAAAGCCTTGGATACATCTTTCGGTCGGTCTGTATTAACCATATTTCACTTGGCCTGTTTATCTGCATGAACCTCTGTCTGCTGCTTCCACCCAATGCGCTTGCCTTGTTTAATTACAAGGTCCTGGCAGAGATCGCGCGTCAATCGAATGTGTCCGAAAGCAGATTTTACCTGCGACCCAGGTTCATCGTGTGGTTCTTTTTTGCGAGCGACGTGTTTTCTTTCTTGCTGCAGTCCACCGGTGCGAGCATGACAGCGGATGACGATATGGTCGCATCGGGTAGATGGATCTGCATTGGCGGACTGAGCATCCAGCTGGTGTTTCTGACGTCGTTTGTCGTCCTGGTCGCGCTGATCATGAGGGACCCTCGCTATGCTGTGCTCGAGGGCGACAAGGACGGGGCGGGCAAAGGATCAAAGATGCACGTTCTGTGGACCGTTCATGCCACGACTGCTCTTATATACATCCGCTCGATATACAGACTGGTCGAGTTTATCGACGGATACGGCGGCGACATTTACAGCGCCGAATGGGCGTTTTACGTGTTTGACTCTATTATGATTCTTCTCGCCTTTATAGTTTACATCGTCGTCTTCCTCGGTCGCTATTTCCCAAGGAAACAGATCGGTCGCCTGGAATCCTACGAGCTCGATCACACCAGTGATATATGAAAACCCTCGCTGTTACAGTTAGCAACTTTAAAGTCGTTTTTGGTTCTTTTTTATAAACGGCTGGTCGACATTTTTAATAAATCAGTGATGCTACAATCTATAACGGCGGTTTGTGCTATAAAAATAAATACACCAACATCTCCATTACTTTGTAATCCTTTTGGCCGGAATATTTTGTATAAATCGGTTTTCTTTGTGCTTTCGCGTTCAGGGAATTTGGTTGGCTGGCCGTTTAATACTCAAAGACAAGTGAGGGCTGTGATGCTTTAAAGAGCAGCCGATTAGCCAAGAAACGTGGATTTCCCATTTGAAAAAAAATAATATGGCAAATAAAAGGTTGATTAAAGATGCCAAGAAGAAAACAACAAAAACTTGGTGTAAATTCCTTTCCTTTGCGGTGCTGAAAATAGAGTCATTAAAATTTCTTTTATTTTGCGGAAACTAATATCAAGATTAAAGTGAAAAATTATTTGGCCGATTGGTTTCGACTGTGAAATCTATAATTTATTCCTCATGTCTCCACGAAAATAAAATGCTTTTAAAAGTGCCAAGAGCTTTGAAACTCTTGCAATGCGAGGAAAAGCAAAAAAAAAATAATAGACATGCTTGGCAGAGTTAAAAGAGCAAGTGATGTATAAATGTGTTTTTCTTTATAAAATAGTGGTTGTAGAATAGTCATCGCAAGGCGAGTACCAAGATAAAAACAAAACAAGGAGAACGTGCAAAATGATTTCATGCTGCCAGCCATATCCCAGCTATCAATCCTCGTATGTTTTTATATTGTCTCGGATATATATAAATGGGCTGGCAGCCGTCAATGCTCTTTACAATGGAAAACATCCACCCCCAAACAATTACATCAAATCCGATCAAAACCCTTCATTTCCCTACAGAACAGCGCCTATTATACTCCCTAGACAGAACATAGCCGAGGCCCACCCTTCTTTTATTATCTTTCGCTCCCCGTGGAAAAGGTGTAATCCTCGCATGTCCGAAGAAGCATTCGGTTACTTTACCTACTATCCAGTGCACGGAGTGCCCGAGATTGCAGCAGTTCTGTTTGCCGCGGTAGCGATAATCTCGACCCTGCAGATAATGAATACCAATTCTGCGCGCTGGTTCTACATTCTAGTTGGAACGGCGGTGGCCGAGTGCTTTGGATACATCTTCCGGTCGATCTGCATTGACCATGTAACGCTTGGCCTGTTCATCTGCATGAATCTCTGTCTGCTGCTTCCACCAAATGCGCTTGCCTTGTTCAACTACAAGGTCCTGGCAGAGGTCGCGCGTCAATCGAATGTGTCCGAAAGCAGATTTTACCTGCGACCCAGGTTCATCGTGTGGTTCTTTTTTGCGAGCGACGTGTTTTCCTTTCTGCTGCAGTCCACGGGTGCCGGTATGACGATCAAGCAGGAGACAGCTACGAATGGAAGATGGATTTGTATCGGCGGACTGGGCATTCAGATGGTGTTTCTGACGTCGTTTGTCGTCCTGGCCACGCTGATCATGAGGGACCCTCGCTACGCTGTGCTCGAGGGCGACAAGGACGGGGCGGGCAAAGGATCAAAGATGCACGTTCTGTGGACCGTTCATGCCACGACTGCTCTTATATACATCCGCTCGATATACAGACTGGTCGAGTTCATCGACGGATACGGCGGCGACATTTACAGCGCCGAATGGGCGTTCTACGTGTTTGACTCTATTATGATCCTTCTCGCCTTTGTGATCTACATCGTCGTCTTCCTCGGCTGGTATTTTCCAAAGTCTTCAGCCAGCCACCGCGTGCAGCTTTACGAGCTCCAGCGCGCCGAAGAGGCATGGTCAGGCCGCACCAGGGCCCGCAGATATTCCAATCAGTGAATGATCAAGAGATTACCAAAGTCAAGAGATACAAGTAAGCTTCTATCCTTCTCTTCTTTCGCGCTATGATCTTTCTATTTTTTTTTCCCTTTTAACGACCCAGTACAAGACAATTCTAAGCAAACGCCGCGGTGGACTTGCGCTGGTAGCTGATGGCGCCGCAAGAATCGCGGCCATGCGGCTCGACCAAGTAGTAGTTGTCGCGGCCGCGCACCTTGAACCACAAAAACACCTCCTGCAGACGCCTGCCGATGCATCTCACGTTGGGCTCGACGCCCCACTCGTCCTTGATGGCCTGCTTGAACTGCTTCAGCGAATAAGTGTTCTTTGGCCGTCTGCCGGCCTCCGGCTCGGTCGGCACCACGCCGCCCCTGGCCAGAGCCCTGAACAGGTCGTATTTCTCGCGAAGCTCCAGGATCTTTCTAAAGTAGTCGGCCACCTCGCGCCGCGGCTCATACCCGTCGGCTCCGTAGCACCGGGGATGCAGGGTCGTGACGCATGTGCCGTGCTTCACCCACTCGTGCGTCCAGAACCAGTCGTTGTCGCCCTTGTTCGACGGCCAGTACGTGCTCATATCGGCGTGCAGCAGCGGATCCGCCGCCCGGATTATTCCAGAGATGTTTGTGTACGAGCGCTGCGGGTCGCATCCCTGGTTGGGCAGCTGCTTGCCCTCGCACGTGTCGGGCCACAGCCCGTGCACGGTAAACGCGTTGGACGGTCCCCAGCGCGTGTCCCACTGCAGCGCAAGCACCAGCAGCCCGTTTGTCGGCGAGCAGCATGGGTCGATGTCTGTGCGCGTGCACGAGATGGCGTCTACGGGGCAGGTGTCTGGGCTAAATGGCGACGCTGTGTTCTGCGCATCGTGGTCGTGGTGGAGGTCAAAGACGTGCTGCGCGGGAATGGCCACGGCTGTAGACGCCGCCGCAAGCAGGGCAAGCAGGACAGAGGTGCCGCTGGCGTGCGTTCTAGTGAACAGTCGCATTTGTCGTTGGCAGGTAAAAAATAAATGTACTGTGTTACAAGAGCAATTGAATAGGAGCAAAAAAGTAAGAGTAGGCTGCAAGTAATAGTGGAAAAGAGATACTTCAATTGATGATAGTTACAAGGAGAAAGAGCAGAAAGGCAACAAGACATCGACAGCGACGAGGGGGGCACGTGTGGGCTTCCCCCTTCCTGCCTTTCGGACTCCTTTTTTTGTTGCATTTTGACGCGCCAGAAGCGGAACAATGGCGTGGACCGCTGACGCTCACGTGCCTTCTGTCTGCCCTTCAACCGAACCGCCGCTGCAAGGCGGAAAGCGTGGCTCGGACATGTGAGTGCGGCTCAATAAACAGGCGCTGCCGACCGAGCCGGCTCACAACCCACCTTGAATTTCGCCATGAAAAGACCAGACCCACTGCCTCGGCCGAAAGCCAGCAGGTTCCAAGCTGTCTAATAAAATGTGGCATGTGTGTTGTGTCCTAAGCACTTCTTTTACACTCTCGCCCCTTTTCTTTTATTTGCATCTCTGAGCATTCGACTTTAATTCCAAATAGAAATACTTGTCTATTTCTCCTTTCTTTTTTATTACATTGGTTTCGTTTGTTTGATTCATTTCGCTAGAGCCGAGCGCAGCCCTCTTTCTCGTTCTTTTTCTTGTTTGCTCTGGTATTTTTTGTCGTTGTTGTTGTTGTTGCCAACACGCTCCTTGCAAACGCACATAGTACACGCATATAACACATAGCATACACACACGCACACACAAACACTCATTCATTCGGTCGCAAACGTACATACATTTATATACGCTATGGCCGGTAAGTCTTGGAATTGAAGCACCCTATTTCGGCCTTCCTTTCTTTCTCCCGTGAGGTTATTGTGGCTATTCGCTAAACATCAAAAACAAGGCAAATACATCTTTCTGTCTTTAATTTCCTTTCCATAGATTTCGGATTTGAATGGGACCTCGAGGAGCCAGAGGAGAACGAACAGCAGCAGCAGCCGTGTGGTGACGACGGCCCGGGGCAGCTGGGCTCTCCAACAGTCGCTGCAGCGCGCGATTCAGCAGATGGCGAAATTGCAAAAGACGAGCAGACGCCAGAAACCGCTGCAAATCCCACCAGCACCTGCAGCACGGTGCTGCCACCAGGCGTCGTCGTGCATCGCGTGGCAGCTTCAGACAAGCAGGCGAATCCGCATGGAACCACCGAGAACGAGCTTTTAGAGCCGATGATCGAGGACAAGGCCAAGCAGCAGCAGGTCAAGTCGCTCGAGAGCGAGGAGGAAGCCAATATGAGCGAGCTCGAGATCTTTTGCCAGCGGTCATCAAGCGTTTTCATTTTCCAGCGCGTATGGGCCGCAAAGGAGGTCGGGCGATTGCTGCACTGCGAGAGTCCGGCCGTGGCCATGGGCGTTCTCGTGCCTATTGCCATGCGCCTTGCCGAGGACCGCGAGCTTTTTGTGCGAGAGACCATGTCGCAGAACCTGCTGCCCGTGCTGCAGTTCTACTACGAAAACAAGGGGATTGACTTTTCGGCGCACAACGACAGCGGCCACGGCGGCCACGGCGAAAGCACCAACAAAAACAAAATTGGCAGAGCCGCAGATGAGGCCCAAGACGATGAAAAATGCAAAGATACGAGCAGCAGAAGCAGCAGCAGCGGCAGTGAGGGCTGCAGCGAAAGCAGCAGCGAGCTGGAAGACAACAGCCGCGTCGTGCCTCCCGTCAGCGTGCCCTCGAGCGAGGCCTTTGGGACATGGCTTCACCGCGTGCTATTGACGCCGCATCCCTCGGTGTCGCTGCCCACGCAGAGAGCCACGGTCTCTTTGGGTCGCCACCTGGCCTTTGACCGCTTCCACACAGAGATCGTGCACGGCGTCATCCTTAGCCTGGTGCAAAATCCGATTCATCAGCATCTCATGCGCCAGCGTCAACGGTCCAAGGAGATGGTCGTCAAGGCGCGCGCATCGACATCGACATCGACATCGACATCGCCGCCACCGCAACAGCAGCAGCAGCAGACGGAATCGCAGTCCAGAGACAGTACCAGTACCGGCTCGGCAGCCAGCGTGCTCAGCTCGGGGCTTGCCTCGCTTTTTGGTCGCAAGAGCTGGCAGAGCGACAAGGCGCCCGCGAGCGAGGCAGAGTCTGAGCGCGGTGATTCCGAGGGGCGGCCTTCGGATGCGTCAGACGTGCTGGATCTCGAGAGCATCATGAGCGACGGCAGCAGCAAAAAGGAGAGCTTCTTTGTATCGCCAGCTGACGAGGAGGCGCGGCTTGAGCTGACCCGCCGCAAGCTGCTGATGCTTCATATGATCCACCTTGTGGCCGTCGACTTTGGCGCCAGCATGAGGCCCGCCGTATTTGTGCCTGTCGTCGAGCGGTCGGCCAAGGACAAGGCCTTTGAGGTCCGGCGCGACGCTGCTGCCGTGCTCGGGTCCCTGGCAAAGGCCGTGTCGGTCGACCTGGCAGTAGACGTGCTCTTTCAGTGCTTTCTGCAGCTGGCGCAGGACTCGATCTGGCAGGTGCGCCAGAGCGCTGCTCGCCACGCGCTGCCTGGCCTGGCAGTCGTGCTTGCCGCGCGCAGCAGCAAGCCGCCGTCAATGTCAGTGCAGCTCGCCGACTTTGAGCGCAAGCACTCGCTGCATCGCTATGCAAAGTCTATTTCGTCTGACGACCAGCGCGCGTCTTTGACAAGCGGCATTTTCCCGGCCCATAGCGAGAGTAGTAATAGCGGCAGCGGCAGCGGCGACGGTAGCGCTGGTGGCGAGCCGGACCAGCTGAGCACGTACATGTACTATAACCAGCCGGCCCGCTCGGTTGCCGACAAGCAGTGGCTGCAGCTGGTCGAGCGGCTGGCCAGCCCTCGAGAGCCGTCGCACCACGTGCGCGCCGCCGTGTTCGAGTCTATCGGCAAGCTCACGCTGGCCCTGGTCGACTGCCCGCGCACGCGCGACGCGCTGGTCGGCCTTGTTATCAGCGACATCCAAAAGGCGCACAGCGACCAGGGCTCCGGGCGCTTTGGGCTCTTCGGGTCCAGCTCGAGCCTGCATGATTTGGATGACGACGACGACGAGGTCGACGAAGAGGCCGCCGCTGCGGACGAGGCCAACGCCGTGATGATCCGCGCGCTGGGCGACGTCGCTGGGTCCTCAGCAAATACGTCCACGACGCCTCAGTCGCAGTCTTCATCAACGTCGTCGCCTCTGTCGCTTCGATCCTTGTCTGCGACCCTTCGGGGCAAGGACCGCAATGCCGGCAGCGCCAGGTCATCGACATCGACGTCGTCTTTGCCTAATGGACCATCAAACAGCAGCAGTAACAGCAACAGCGGCGGTGGCCGCTTGCGGGCAAGGCGCGCTGTTGGTCGCGACATTCTGTTTCAGTGCGCGTACAATTTCCCGGCGCTGCTCGCTGCCCTGAGCCCGTCCGGGTGGGACCGCCTGCGAGACGTGTACATGCAGCTGAGCAAAACCGAGCACTTTGAGGCGCGCCAGACTCTTGCGTGCTCGCTGCACGAGGTCGCGCGCATTCTGTCAGCCAACTCGTCGCTTCAGCGCACCTCTGCCGAAGCGGCCAGCCAGCAGCAGCAGCAACAGCAGCTGAATGCGGCGGCAAGGGCGTCGTCCAACGGCGACACGGGCGCGCTGTTTTCGTCTTCGCAGAGCGCAGATCTCGAGAGCGTGCTGTGTCTGTTCCTGATCGATGCGCCCGAGATAAAGATGGGCGCCCTGCGGCATCTGGGCGATACGCTGACTTGGCTCACAGCCGCGAGCCGCGTGCGCTGCTTGCCAATGATCATGCAGGTGTTCAAGCACGACGGCAAGCAGTGGCGCACGCGCGAGCTGATGGCCAGGCAGCTCGTCAAGCTGTGCCACCTGTTTCCAGCGTCCATCGTCGTCGGCAGCCTGCTGCCACAGGCCGTCGAGTGGGCGCACGACCCGGTGGCCGGAGTCAGGGCTGCGGTCGCGCCGGCGTTTCCCATCGTCTTTGAGCTGACAAAGCTCGATCCGTCGACGCAGGTAAAGTTTTTCGAAACCGTCATTTCGTTCTCGCACGCCGCTACCTTCCGCGGCAGGCTGTTTTTCATCGAGATATGCTCGGCGCTGCTTGCGCACGACCAGGACCCCGACGCCGACCCGGTCGACTTTGATCAGTTCTTTCTGCCGTCCCTGGCCGCGCTGGCTACGGACCGCGTGGCAAACGTCCGCATTGCACTGGCCCGCCTTGTCAGGCGCATGCTGGAGAACCGGATGCGCAGACAGAGCATCTCGGCGACGCTCGCGGACATGTGGAGCTCTGTGCGCCCTGCCATAGCAGCCGACGGCGGCGCCGAGAGCGCGCTGCTGCTAGCCGACAAGAGCCTGCGCAGAAAGACCAGCGAGGCCATTGGCTCGGCGGCGGATCCGGCAAGAACCACGATGCCCGCGCTGCCAGCGCCCATTGGCGACGACCTGCTGCCGAATGCGGCTACCAGGCAGGAAACCGTGGAAAACAGCCGATTCAATGCGCATCGGTCTCTGGGCTCTGTGGCCAGGCGGCCAAGAAGAAACACCACGCCCATGCGCGCGCATCTGCTGGCCATGATGGTGCAGCAGCTGGCCAAGGACACCGACAGGGACGTGCTGGATCTGGTGCGCGACCTGCCAGGAATGCCCATCACCACGCCGATTGCGACTACCCACGAGAGCGCGACGTTTGCCGATGCCATCGCCGATTCCAAGGAGGACCAGGAAATAGTACCAAAGGACCTGGTCAAGGTCGGCGACGTCGATGTCAGCGACGACAAGGAAAGGGAAGAACAAGACGATGAAAGCGATGTTTTTTTAGATGTTGAGGCCGACGACCACGAAGGCATATCAGCCATTAGCCGCCCAATCAACGCCGCTTCTCTGGATACGCCAATTTCTATGCTCTCTATTCAGCAGAATAATGTGTAATTGTAGAGAGGCATTGGCCTAAAACTTGACACATTTGCTTTATCGTTAGAAGAATTTGGACAATAAAAGAAAGGCGCTGTGAAGCAAAGGCAAAGGCAAAGGCAAAGGCAAAAGCATAAGCATAAGCATAAGCATAAGCATAAGCAAATGAGGGGGAGTATTTTTCATAGGCTTGATGTATGTTCATCACATGCTTTCTTTTGAAACTCCTTTTTTTGTCGATGCATGATTAACAAAAAGTAGAGCAATGTTTCTTTAAGTCAAAGAAAGACAGTTCTTGGCATGGATTCTGCACGAGCTGAACGTTGCGTTTGTATAAAAGAGTACATATTTTTTATATGCTACACCATTAACATTGCACCGTTTCCCATATAGAAACAAAGGCAGATTCAAAAATCTTGTAAAAAGTCCTCAAACAAACGTTCACATGGCTACACATTCGCCAATTTATGCAAACAAGCAAATGTCCCATTAAGAAATGTAAGTGAGTATTCTCTGCAAAGGAAAAGTTTCTTTTATTGGCGAGCTTACAACTTATCCGCAGAAAAAATGAATACAATGTGCCATCCAAGTCGAACTGGCGTGTATTATAAATACCTGCCTACTTTCCACTTGCCATGGAAACCCCAACTGCAGTTTTTCTCTCAACTACCAATTTTTTTCAATACTTTCTTAAATATTTAATTATGTCGAGTGATAACACCTATAGCGAGTGGAGAAAATCAATGAGGGTGGAAGAATTTCAACAACCAACAACGCCACCTAAGAATAAATCTAGCTGTTGCATAGTTCTGTAAGATGACGTCAACTTCTTGCCAAGACTGGCAAGAACCATACTGCTAATTATTTCCCGATAATTAGGATCAACCAGTTTCATCATTAATTGATGTCGCCTGTATGCATGTGCACCTAGAGACATAGTATTTATTTATTCTCTTATAGTTTTATAGGCGTATAACGTTTAAATATTTTTACTCTTGAATAAAAAACGACAAAGTTTTGATATCCTTGTTATTTCAATACTTAGCTATTTTTCTAATTACAAGTAGCTCAAACGATTTATTGAAAGAAACACTATATTGCATCCTTGTACATACTCAAAAAAAATAAAACTCAATACCAATGAATGAACATTTGGTGCACATATTCTACATAAAAAGTCAGGCTAAAAGATACTCTCTGGAAAGATTGGTCACATCGAGTATAAAGTCCATAAAGTAGTATACATGGGTATACATGGACAATTTGCCAATGCTAGAGCAAGAATCTCCTGGACCAACCCCATGGCTTACTATACCAGCTAGCTTTAAAAGGCCATTTTCATTGACAAATATCCCTGACCCAGAATCTCCAGAGCATACTGACTGATTAGGAGTCAGTTTTACAGGTGTGCAAAATAGATTGCCATTTAAGCCCTTCTTTGCATTGAATCCGCATGTAGCAGAGTCCCCCACAGTAGCAATAAAGCCTCTCAGGGCACTCTTATCAATATTTTCTGATTCTGTGCCCCCATTGCCCACAGAGAGCATATTGGTATTTGCCATGATAGAGCCTGAAAATATTGGAGCTCTCCTAACATTATTGCCCAGCATTATGTCAGGGATGGTAATTATTGCAATGTCGTATTGAAGGTTGGCCTGTGCTTGACTAAGGAATTCAGGATGAGCAGTAACAGACAGGGCTTGGATATACGTTAGGGTCTTTATAATCAAACTGCCATATCCAATCTCTATTTTGTCTGCAGGATATATGGCATTACCTGCACCATGCACACAATGGGCTGCTGTCGCCACATGCCTATTTGATATAAGGGTGCCACCACATAATATGTAGGAGCTTCTCTCTGTGCGAATTCGGACAAAAACCCATTCCTTCCTTAAATCAGCTGGTACTTGAAACCCCCCATGAATTCGCTTGGTTAGTTCATTCCCTAGTGGATAACTAAATGCAGTGCAATAAAAAAGAATAAGAATAATTGAGAAGCACTTGATAAAGCTAATCATGGTCAACACAATAAAACCTGCAAAAAATAAATAAATAGTTTAATGACTGAACAAAAATAAAAATAATATGGCATCTAGGTTGTCAAAAGTAAAAAAATAAAGTGCTAATGAAAAAGTAAAGAAAGAATTTACTTAATGCACGTTTGGACTAATCATCTCATTGTTTGTCATCTTGTGAAAATTAACCAGATATCATCTATTCCTCTTTTTAAAATAACTAAAAGGTGGGCGAAATCTGTTTCCCACTATAAACTTTTTGTTTACCAAAGAAAATATCATTTTCTTTCTGGTCAACTGAATTAAATGTGATTTCCAATTGTCGCTATTATTAGGTCAACTTGGTAATGTGGCAATTATTGCTAAAGACAAATTGTACACTATGCTATAGCAGAACCTATTTATCATCACAGTATGCATTATTTCACAGTAAACAGGATATAATAGGCTTGAATCTGAACTACATATTTTATAACTGAAATTCACAACTGGGTCCAACTAGGCGAAAGCAGGAGAAAAGAATAGAAAAACTATTGACCACAGAGTGCTGTTACCATATGATGTGGCAGCAGCTATCAATGAGGCATTTGGATCCACAATGGATTCAACCAAAAAAAATCCTAGGAAAAGATACTACTAGTTGATAGACTTCCCCTTGGCATGGTCAGGGGCAAGCCTTCTAGATGTGTTATAGCTGATGATAGATAGTATAAAGTCATTATGCAACATGTGAATGGAAATTTAATAAAAATAGGTCAGCAACAGGTAATAAACTATTGCTATTAATGAACCGGCTTTGATTAGGATAAAGATCAAACAAAATAACGATTGATTTAATAGAAAGAAAAACAAGGTAAAGAAAACTAGAAAAGAAAAAGGAATAGAAACAGCAACTGATATGTTTTATATGCTTGGACATTGAGCTATTGAAATTCTTGTGTCTTGATATTAATTGCTTAATCGGCCATCTTGTCTTGACCCTTGTGTTGCCCCTCATGTTTGTCCACTGGCTAACAATATGTGTTTTACTTTACCATTTTTGAAACAATAATGATTTACATTTATTGTATTATTCTTTTGTTGCACTTATTGCTGTTTCTGTATTTGGCTTATTCTAATCATGAAAAAACTAAGGATGAATAAGAAATAATAGGTTGCATGCCAATCAGATATCTGCAATATAGGAAGAAAATATCTGATGTCTTGACAGATTTGCCACCATGTGATACAAACATCAACAAGGATGAGATCAACAGATCTAGTGGTGCCTGGACTAGCAGTGGGACATAAAAGCCTGACATCTGAGCATGTCAAGCACCTGCATCTGTTAAGCTCTACATTCTACTTTTTGATATTTCTTTGTTTAATGCTTGTCTTAATTCAGCATAGACTTTCCAGGCCAAAGTTTATTTATAAATTGTGAGCTAAGAAGTTCACTAATAAAGAACCACTAATATTATGATTAATTGCCTTAATCTAATTTAATCATCAATGTTCAGTGAAGAACTATCATATCATAATTGGGAAAATTTTAAATATAGGCCTGACATTGATGATCAATCCTTGCTTTTTATTTAAAACATAAAAGAGCTATGTCAAATATTCTCCTTTGCTCATTATCACCTCTTGCATCCTCTTACATCATGACTTAAAACAGAGGTCAAAATCACTTGGTGTGAGCTGAGCCAATTGATCTTCCCAGACTTTTCTAACATGATCTATACTCTTAAAGATCTTTCCTTTAGCCAAACCCTTGATCTTTGGAAACAACCAAAAGTTGCATGGTGCAAGGTCGGGGGAGTATAGTGGTGCTTCCATAAGTTCTATCTTCTTAGCTTTGATCTACTTCTTGGTATTAGCAGATGTATGTGGTAGAGCATTATCATAATGGACAATGGGGGTTTTTAGGAGGGGTTTTTTAGTCTTCATTGTTGCTTCTTCCAGCCCTTGAGCATTCCCTTGAGCCTATGTTCTATAACATATTTGGTGTTGCATGCTCCTTTTGTCTCCTTGAAATCCACATGAATCATGCCATTCTTTGAGAAAATAACAATAATCATGACCTTTTTTGAGGCAACTGTGCAGCAGGGTTGGACTGGAATTTGATCTTCACTTTGGACCCAAACTTTTCCCCTTGGGCTGGTCGCAGGCTGGTAAAGGTATACCCATGATTCATCACAAGTAACAATTCTCTGTGCTTGATTTGACTGAAGCTTGCCCTTCCACTTTTTGCAGAATTTTACTTGAAAAAGTTTCTGCTTATTGTGTTGAAAAATCAAAAATTCTCTCTTTTCAGGAATAAACTGATTTTTCTTTTATAGTGTGTGGGCACACACAATCTTATGGGTTGACTCAGCTCACTACTAAGCTGCTAATACGCAGCTCTCCAAGACTTCTATTTTTTCAAGTATTTTTCTACTCTTTCAAGACCTATTTAAACTGTTGTTTTTCAAGAACTCTCTCAAGATTTCTTTGTCTTTGCTTTCTCTTTTTTAACTTTTTTTAAAATATATACTTCTGTTTTTAAAGACCAACATAAGTATAACTTCTTTTTTCATATTGCTCAGTATATGTGGTACCCAATGACATCTTAGCCTCTTATAACCCAGCTGCTCAATCATCAGGAGTCTAAGTGTTGAGGGTGGAATGTCGACCTGCCTTGCTAACTCCTTATTTGATATCATCAGATCCTTGTTTAAAGCTTCATTAATAAAAGACTGCTCTTGATCACTCAAAACCCTCCTTTTCCTACCCAATTTTGGATTATCGTCAAAGCTAGCTATCCCATCATTAAACTGTTTGATCCAGAGTTTGACTGTTGGATATGATGGTACACCTGTGTCATAAGTTTCCTGTAAAGCTCGGAGTATTTCTGCTGCTTTGCTGCCTTTCCTTGCAAAAAAAGAAACTATAACTCAAAATTCCCGATTAGTTAAATGGGGGCAAATGTTGTGTTTCATCATAGTATAAAAAATAAAAAAATTAATAATAAATAACTCAGCGAGCAGTAAAGCAATAAAGATAAGACCTGTTTTATCTCAAAGAGGGAATGCGAGTCTATAATATTTTATTATCAAACAGTAAAATTTTCTAGATATGGGTTAGACATAGGAAAAGTGTGATGGTTGTCTTTTACGCATCCCCATCACAGATCGATCAAGCAAATAATCTAGTATCACAGATCACGGACAAGATAAATAGTATAGCGCAAGCGCATTTTCTTATGTTTTGTTTTTCGTTAGCTTTTTCGTTTTATTCTTTTAACAATAGCTATATATAAAATATAACAAAAGCTCACTTATATTTATTATGCCTATATATTGATGAATACCTGGATCAGAATAATTAATGTACTGTTTTTTGAGGCAACAATTATACTGTAGTAATATAATAATCTTTTATTGCATATCCAATGGTTGGATTATGTGTAGAAATCCAAATGGAATTTCTAAATTGTCTTATTATCCATATAAAATAAAGAAGAACCCCATCCATTGTGGTGATAGCAAACCAATATGTAGTTATATTTTGATAACATATAGAGGCAATGGCATGCAACAATTATTGAAAAGCCATAATTAAAGATATAAAGGAGTAACTTAAATCCATAGGATATATAAGAAGACAAATATCCCCTCCTTTTCAGGAAAACCATAATAAAAATTATATCACTAACTATGTAGGCAGATTTGACACCATGCAATTCATATGGAAATGAGAATCAAATCAATGGGTCTACAAGTGTTTGGAGAAAATGTGGGATTTAGTGGCACCTTGATAAGCTACAGGATATATGTACCTGACATCCAGACATTTTGGAAAACATTTCTAATTACAATGGTCATTTATTCAAAGTAAGGCATTCATTTAACACAGTATAACTTTTTTAATAACAATGTCTATAAACAGGTCACGTTCTATGAACTCTGCAAGTTGGCAGATTATGATTTATTTTCAATTATAATGTACAATTAAAAAGTAACAAACTGGAACAATGTATTTCCACAGTGGTACATTTTAAAATATTCTACTTACTTGTTTTGAATTGTAAGTAAACAGATGCAAAAAAAGAATATTTCAAATCCCATTAGGTAAGTGGATACTGGTCAAATATATTTAGAGGTCATAAATATTTATTAGAAAAAGTAGTTTTAAAGAACTAGAGTATGTATTTAGCCCTTTAGGAAATTGGGCCAATTGTCTTGAATGTTTATAGTTCATTGCAATTTAATGTTATCCATAATGAGCTAAAGCTATTTTACTATAATAGTATCCACAAGATCATTAAAGTCATTTCCAGTCAACCCCAAAGCATTCAAAAAATTATCAGTAATATAAGGTGTCAGATTCATTGACATAAAGTTTTTTTTTTTCTCAGTACCCCAATAGAGATATCTACCCTGGAAAACATTGTAATGATACCCTATTTGACCATAGGCACTGTAAATGTCATTTACTAGCTTTGCACCTGTAAAATAATTATAGACAAAAACATTTACTTTGTAGTCATAAAACACTACTGTAACATATTTTCCTAAAGCTTTGTTTTCTGTCATGGGCCAGAAAGTTTGAATGAATAATAATGCTATGTGAAACTGGTGAAATATTTTGCAAATAATGGTTGCTTATTTAGTTCATCTATGAGGGGCAAATGGATCATACTTATATACCAGTTGCAAGTCTTATTAGAAGAAAAATATATTAAGACACAATAATAAAACAATATATTTGCTTCTTTTTAATATATTGTTAATATGCTACAAAGTAAATTGGGGGACTAGAAGTCTTTGCTTTTAATATATTGCAAATCAGTATTCTATTAAAATTTAATATTGGGGGCTAAAGCAAGGGGGCTAAAGGGGGGCTAAAGCAAGGGGGCTAAAGCTAAGCAGGGGGCTAAAGCTAAGCTAA
>JANBOW010000024.1:0-42042 GCA_027575335.1 Coemansia sp. RSA 2599 | reverse complement strand
CTCACTGGTATTACTGGTCTCGGAGGTGTTGCTCGTCTCGCTGGTGTTGCTGGTCTCGCTGGTGTTGCTGGTCTCGCTGGTGTTGCTGGTCTCGCTGGTGTTGCTGGTCTCGCTGGTGTTGCTGGTCTCAGAGGTGTTGCTAGTCTCACTGGTGTTGCTGGTCTCTGAGGTATTGGTTGTCTCAGACGGTCCAGTTGCCGAGTAGGTGTTAGAGTGGGACCCAGTCTCGCTGGTTGTATCAGTAGGCATAGTTCCTGAGTACACCTGGGATGTTGATGGCTCTGGTTCTGTAGGTGTCACAGTTGGCTTGGTGGTAGGAGTTGTTGTAGGCGTCATAGTTAGCTCAGTAGTAGAGCTGGTAGAGCTGGTAGAGCTGGTAGAGCTGGTTAAGCTGGTTGAGCTGGGAGTGCTGGTTGAGCTCGTTGGGCTGGTAGAGCTAGTTGAGCTAGTTGAACTCGTTGAACTCGTTGAACTCGTAGAGCTGAGAGTGCTGGTTGAGCTCGTTGAGCTCGTTGAACTGGTAGAGCTGGTTGAGCTCGTTGAACTGGTAGAGCTGGGAGTGCTGGTTGAACTCGTAGAGCTGGGAGTGCTAGTTGAGCTGGTTGAGCTAGTTGAGCTGGGAGTGCTAGTTGAGCTGGTTGAACTCGTTGAGCTGGTAGTGCTGGTAGTGCTGGTAGTACTGGTAGTGCTGGTAGTACTGGTAGTGCTGGTTAACTCAGTTGTACCTGTTCCCTCATCCGTTCCAGTTGGGAAAGTTGGAATCTCCGAAGGATCAAGAGTAAGATCAGCGCCTGAAGCCGATGCATGCGTGCAAGTTGTCGATTCGGCTCTGACAGCATGTGAGAAGGTGCTCTCAACAGTGACGATTTCCATCGGCGTAATGAGCTTCAGGCTGGCAGCAGGCTTGTGCGCAACGGGATGCTTGCCTGATGCATTGTTGGGTCTGTGGACAGAAGCGTGTCCTGGTGCGGCAGAAGCGCCGATTGCTGCGATAGCGACAAGGAGAGCGAGAGAGAAAGTGCTTTTAAACATTGCTCAAAAGATATTCGGTGCGGGGGGGGGGGGGTTCTGAAGGAAAAAAAGTGTAAAAATGTTGTGAGAAGGTAATGTATAAATTTTTGTAAACGTGAAAAAAAATGATGTGCTTCAAATAAATAAGCTAGTGGTTTTAATGCACGATAAAAGATATGTTGAAAGGTTTGCGTGTATATGTTACTTTATGTGTTTATGCAAAGATGTGGTAAAATGCAAAGTTGAAGAGTTTAAACAGATATTCGCTACCTTGACACAAAATAGACGTGAAGAGCCAGAAATAAAATTTAATTCAAGTGTCGATGCATGTTATTTATACAATGACCAAGGCTGGCATATAGCGGAATAAAAAAATAACATTTATAATCTTTTCGACGACATAGACATTGCGATCGCCGACTATAAATAAAATAATAAAGACATTGAAACAAATAACGCATGGATGCTGGTGTCGGATACACAACCATGAGCCAGTTGCTTTTTCTTTTTTGTCTTTAAGCAAAGACAAGATTCTGGTCAACGATGACCTGAATCTAAGCAGAGTCAGACATGTATGCAAATAACATCAAGTCTAGTGTGACTTTGATGACGAGGCCATCGATTCACAAATGCGTGGTTTGTTCGGGATAGCGGCTACATATGCAATAAAAAATAAATACACGGTACATGTAATATGAAGAAATCTACTCCTCTATTTCTGTCTCCACATTATGCGGATAAATTTTACTCAGGGTAGAGAGATGTTGTAAAGGAAAGTGAAAGAGACAGGTCATGCTGCAGTGTTTCTTGTGTCTCTTCGTCTTTTCTAAATTGCGGAGCAAACCATTTACTAATAGTCTTTATTATTTTTTTGGTTTAAAACAATAGACAGAAAAAACCCGGACGAGCGGGGGGGGGGCGCGATTTATTTGCGCCAGTTTGTTGGGTTCAAGACGCTGAACCACGAGCCATCCGAAGAGCCCTTGTTCCCCACAGAAAACTTTTGATTCCGCCTCTTGTGCTCAAACGCCCTGACCTCCTTGGCAAACTCGTCGGTAACAAGGACCTCGATTCTGCTCACAGCGCCAGCGTTCCCCAGATGCTCCTCACGAAAAGCGCCGCCCTGCTCAGCCCCGCTGTCTGGTCTGTACAGATCGACAACGACGTAGTTGTATCCCCATTCGCCGGTAAACGCCGATTTTGCCAAATCGACCTTGACCACGCCGACGTACGGCGAGCCCTTTTGCGAATCCTTTATGTAGTACTGCATGGTCAGTCTCTCGCGACCCTTGGGATCCTCAAACGTGCGATGCGCTATGGCCCGGTGTCTCTGCCGCTGGCTATGCGACGGCTCGCCAAAGCCCGAGACCGACGGCCCAAAAAGCTCTTTTATCTGCGGATTGGCTCTGACAAGATCCAGGCTTTGGTTGTACACGCGGGTGACTCCGTTTTCGGCGAAAAGATTGTCGTACAGCGTGTACATGATGTACCCGAAGAGCGTCATCACGCTGCCGATAACAAGAACGTTCCCCGCTGTGCCCGCTATCCGAGCGCCCCTTCCCGAAGAGCCTGCACCGAACGATGACGTCGACAGGCCGCGTCTATATACCAGTATCGATGGTGATCTATTGGCAGCTTGTCCAGCAGCTCTGCTGGTCGTCGATGGCCGACGGCCAGCGCAAACCAAGAGCAGACGTCTGCATTGCTGTTTGGACACGGTCAGATTTGAAACAGAAATCATGCTTGAAATTTCAATGCAAAAAGGAATGATAAAGTAAACAGTATAGAAAGGTGCAGAGTCTGATAAACAAAGAAAGCAAAGATCAAACGAGAAGAAGAATCCTGCGCTCAGCGGTCTGGTCGCCTTTTGCTTTGTCTGTTGACCTTGTTTGATCACATAGTTGGTTCGATCAGATCAAATCATCCAGCATATATGCTACGTTAAATTACCACGCTGGCCATGCCTTGCTTTGCCTTGCTTTGCCTTGCTTTGCTTTTGCCTTGCTTCGCGTACTTGATGGCTGGGAGTGCTTTGCCTCCTCTGTCTTTGTTTATCACTTGTTTTTTATAGAGGGAGCTGGCTCAGAGCAGATGCTGCGCTGCAGCAATGTCGGCCATTTAATCGTGGAGCATGTGTCTTCTTTTCATTCCTATTCCCACATAAACTAACTTTCCCAATAGCGTATGTGCGTTGCTGCGCACCATGTAAAGACGTAGGACAAGGGGCAGAAGGATGCACCGCAGGAGCTAGAAGGACTCTGCTGCATTGCAAAATGAACGTCGATGCGATGCGATTATCCTTGCCTGATTTATTTCGAGACAGGCAGGCAGAGGCAGGTCGCATCTGCTCGCTCGCTTGCTCGCTTGCACTTTCTTTGCAGCGTTCGTGCTTGTTGCCCGGGCATTAAATGCAGCAGGAGCACATATACAAATCATGGCCGGCATGCTTTTGCGAAGAAGGGGAAAAAAGGAAAGAGAGAAACAGGGAGGCGCATACGGCGCAGATGTCTTTCCATTTTATTGCTCTGTGCATGAAGGGAAATATAAAAAACGTAAAGAATTGCAGAGTGAGCAGAGTAGCGGCAGATGTTGTCCATATGCTGATGGGCGCTTTTGTATGTATGACTTGTGTGTCTGATCGTGCCCAGGACCTGTGGCAGAAAAAAAATGGCTTGGGCTTTCAGCACAGCCAGCCTTTTTCTTTTGCTGTTTTTATGCCTGTATTGCACAAAAGCGGGAATTGCATTCGTGCTTTAGCTGCAAAAGAAAAGGCGCACTTTTAGAAGCACAGAGTTGGGACGAGGGGAGCAAAGGAAAAAGCAGGCGGCGAAAAAAAGGACGGACTGAAGGGCGCATATAAGAGATACTGATATGTAATATAAGCATCATTTCTTCAACTGGCAGTTGTGGAGGCTTTGAACGAATGCTACCTACAACACTCGCCCGCGTATAAAAAGGCAACCAGTCGGCCAGTGCAACGACAGCTGCTCTTTTTCTTGCTCTGTTCTGCTTTGCCTGTCCATCTATCTATACTTTTGTTATTCTGCTTTTGTGTGACGACGCCAGAGTGCTTTCATCTCCTTTTCTGCCAAATATTAAACCAAGAAACCAACCAACAAAACCTCGCAAGCTAACAAGCTCCAAGCCCTCTTCTAGTGCCAGCATCTGATACCTATCTGTGCCCCTATCCCTCCTCTTACTCTAACCACTGCTTGCCTGCTACCACCGCCGGTCCCAGACACACCATGGTCGAAATCAAGAACCCGCTTTACAACTGCGCTGCTCCATCGACCCAGACGGTCCATGCCGACTCTCACATGCGCGTGACCAGCGACGTCAGCCCGCCTATCAGCGTCAGCACGACATTTGAGTACTCGCAGGCGGCTATCGACGCGTGCAACTACGGGCCCGACCAGCGCCATGTCTATTCACGCGAGAGCACGCCGACCAACCTCAAGGTCGAGGCCGTCCTGAGCACAGTCACTGAGGGCCACGCGGTGCTGTATGGCTCTGGACTGACGGCGGCCCTGGCGGTTTTGGTGCACTACAAGCCCAAGAAGATCGCGCTGAGCGAGTGCTACTTTGGCATCCGCAAGGTGGTTGAGCAGTACCAGGCGCTGGTCCCGGGCGTCAAGGTGATCGGGGCCGAGTGCGCGTACGACGGCGTGGATCTGGTCTGGGTCGAGTCGCCGATCAATCCCACGGGCGAGGTCAAGGACATCGGCAGCTATGCCCTGCGCGCACACGCAGCCGGGGCGATCCTGGTCGTCGACGCAACGCTGGCACCTCCGCCGCTGAGCTACCCGTTCCGCCAGGGCGCCGATGTGGTCGTGCACTCGGCGACCAAGTACCTGGGCGGGCACTCGGACCTGCTCGCCGGCGTGGTGGTTACGCGCACGGCCAAGTCAGCCGAGACGCTGCGCTATGACCGGTACGTGCTTGGGCTGGGCGCGGGCAGCCTTGAGAACTGGCTTCTGCTGCGGTCGCTGCGCACGCTGAGCATCCGCGTCAAGCAGCAGTCGCAGACGGCGGCGCGGCTGGTGGCGCTGCTGGAGAGCTACCGGCGCAACGCGGTTGTGACGACATGCCACGCGCCGTCTGCGGCCGAGCTGTCGCTGGGACGGTTCATCACGTCGGTGCGGCACGCCACGCTGCAGCACAACGGCGCGCACTGCAACTTCAACATTGCGCAGCAGCACCCAGAGGGCTTTGGCGCGGTGTTTTCGATCACGTTCGCCACAAAGACGCAGGCGATGTTTGTTGCGCGGCAGCTGCGCCTGCACCGCTTTGCCACCAGCCTGGGCGGCGTCGAGTCGCTGGTCGACTGGCGCCACGGCTGGGATGCGACGGCCGAGCCCACGCAGCTGCGCATCAGCATCGGCCTGGAGGGCTACGACGACCTGGCCAGCGACTGGAAGCAGGCGCTGCTGGCGCTGGACGAGTCGGAGAAGAAGGCGGCAGCCAAGCTGTAGACGCGTGCGAGCGGGATTCCAATATCGCCGATGCCTGGGCGATTACCGACAAGCCTGAAACCTGTTTTTTTTTCCTTCTTTTTCTTTTGTTTTTCCCAAAGGAGCCAAAAATAACTGAAAAATCGCACGCCAATCCCCACGCCCTCGCCAGACTTGGCCAAATGCCGAAACGGCGGCCAGGCAGGCAGTGCGAAGGAGGGGGCAGGGCCAAGGCGGAAGCAAAAGTCGCAGGGAAAGAAGAAACGCGAGCAAAAAGAGAAAGCGGCAGCAGCGTTTCCAAGCAAGGGCTGCGCCGACGCCAGACGCCCTTTTTGCGTCCCGGTCCATGGCGCTGACACCGGCACCGGCACCGACAGCAAGCGCGCGCTGCGTAGCTCTGCTGAGCCCAGCACCGACGCCCTTTGCCCCTTTTGGCTGATGCGCACAGCAGCGGCGGCAGCGGCGACATCAGCGACATCGCATCAGCGAAAACGGAAGGCGCTGGCCGCAAAGAAAGCGCAGGAAGCGGCCGCTGGCCAATCAGAGCCCACGCACCCCTTGAATTCAAAAGAAAAAGAAATGGAGCATATGCTGCTTATTTTGTTTTTGTTTTTTGTCGGTTTGCACCCCCTTGTAGGCAGCAGCCTTTATTTTCACGTTTTTCTTCATACTTTACTTACTCTTTTGCTTCGTCTTGTTTCTTTTCTTTTGCTGTTATTTTTGGCACAAATCTTTTTTATAAACTATCCTTTGGTTTCTTCTTTTGCTTTTGAAATTGGCTCACCCCTTTTTTCCTGAAAGCCGTAGCATACACTATTTCTAATTATATAAAGCTACTTTTACTCTCCGTTTAATTTTCTTCTTATTCGTGCACCTTTGGCCAAATTGCTTCTTTTATATTTCTGCTTTTATTCTTTTTCCCTCTGCAGCCATTTGTTCACTCTGGATTCCAGCAACAGCCTCAAGGTCAATTACAAGTAGATTTTCAACGGTAAGCAGCCTTTCTCTCTATATTTCGCCTCCGCTCTGGTAGCCATGAAAATACAAGCTCTTTTAATTTACTGGGCGCGGCGTGAAGTCGCCCTTTTATTTGTTGCCTTGTTTTATGCTACCTTTTGCACATCTGGCAATTTAAACTCATCTGCTCATCTCTTTCGCTCCTTTGCTCTCTATTCCCCGCTTTTATCCGTGTAGGCGATGCAGACTATTAAATGCGTAGTGGTTGGCGACGGTGCCGTGGGTAAGACGTGTCTGCTCATTTCGTACACGACAAACAAATTCCCGTCAGAGTATGTGCCGACAGTGTTTGACAACTACGCGGTGACGGTGATGATTGGCGACGAGCCGTACACGCTGGGGCTGTTTGATACTGCGGGCCAGGAAGACTACGACCGACTGCGTCCGCTGTCGTATCCGCAGACAGACGTGTTCCTTGTGTGTTTCTCGGTCATTTCGCAGGCGTCGTTCGAAAACGTCAAGGAAAAATGGTTCCCCGAGGTCCACCACCATTGCCCCGGCGTGCCCTGCCTGATTGTCGGCACGCAGGTGGATCTGCGTGAGGACAGCGCCATCAAGGCAAAGCTGGCCAAGAACAAGCAGGACGTGATCAGCGCTGACCAGGGCGAGCGCCTGGCAAAGGAGCTCAAGGCCGTCAAGTACGTCGAGTGCTCGGCATTGACACAGAAGGGCCTGAAGAATGTCTTTGACGAGGCCATCGTTGCTGCTCTCGAGCCGCCTGTTGTCAAGAAGAGGTCAAAGTGTCTGCTCCTCTAGGAGGTGGAGCTACCCATCCCATTCCATCCAAGCAGTCACCAGCTCACTCACTCACTCACTCGACAGCTCACTCGACAACTCATGACACATAAACGCACATAAACACTGAAGCTTTGGATACACATTTGCTAGGCCACGCCCACACATACGCTCAGACACATACACGTACACACACACCCTTTCCTATTTCCCAGTCTATATGCATTTGTGTTTTGTTTTTGTTTTCTTTCTTTTTCTCTCTCTTCTCTTTTGTCTTGCTTTGTTTCTGACGTGTGCTGTGGCTGCTAGGCACACAAAGGTACTTGGAGAGCAAGTGCGGGTTTTTTTCTTTGTTGTTTTTTTTTTTCGTTGTTGATGCTGTCGTTTATGTTGCTGATTCTTGATGCCGATGCCGATATATCCTTTTTGTCTTTGACCAGTATACCGACCAAGAGGCCAAGATAAAGCATCCAGAGCTGAGCCGAGTTGGGCCGAGTTGAGTTGAGTTGAGCTGAGCTGAGTTGAGCTGAGCTGAGAGAAGTGACCTTTTTTCTTTTATATCTTTCCGGGGAAAAACCAACATTTTGATTTAGCGCTGATTAATCTTTGTAAAGAGCAAATTTAATTTTTTCTACTTTCTGTCTTTTTTTGATTCAAACATCCTGCAAGGAAAAAAAAGGGGGGGGGGTGAAAGCAAGGGCGAAGCAGAGACAAGCCTGTAGCTGGCTGTGTTTTGGCAAGAGTCGCAACTACAACAAGAAGGGATTGGAAGCGAGGAATTCAAACTGCGCTCCGAAGCAGCAAAGCTCGGCTGAGAGAGAAAGTTGGCTATCGTCTTGCAATACGAAGCTGTCCTTTTTTTATCTGTTCTGGCAACCACGATCCAATAATCGCAATAGGGCCAGCTCCTCCTCCCCCATCTTTATACGGCAGAAAACGAGCTTGTGTTTAACTTTAAGGCGCTTGATCAGTGGTGGAGGCTTACTTTGAAGAAATCCCTGTGTTTTCCATCTTTTAGTATTTCAGCAATAAATAAATTGAACTGTATTGGAACCACGTCGTAAAAACGGGGTTTTTAGCATTTAGAGAAAGGCGTTGTTTTTCGTGTATGCTATTTGGACAAGAGCAAAAAGCCTTGGTGCTTTGCTTTGCTTTGCTATGCTTTGATTTGCTTCCAAAGTCCTGGGTTTCGCTCAGCCTCCCCTCGTTCTTTCTTTCTTTTCTCTCCCCCCCGCATCCAGAAATCCCTTTATCCCCACACATACGCAAAAAATAATAATTAAACAAGAAAAAAACACACTTATCAGCTTGTACACAGGCGTGTAGATGGCCTGGAGCCGGCCCCAGATACATATGGGCCAGCCTAGATGATATACAGCGACAGATGCAGGAATGCTTCTCTTCTTCCTTTTGCTGTCGCTGTTGCTCGCGTATGAGATGTGCATCGGCCTCCTTGTCCTGTCACCCTTTATTCCGCTCTTTTTGCTATTCGCTCCTTAGAGTCAGCAGACCTTAGAAAGACATCCAGCCGTGTATGCATGCAGCAGCTCTCTTCTTTTACAAAGCCCGGAAAGAAAGGGGTTCGACATTCTTTTGCATCCGTAAGTTTTTGCTTCTTTCTAATATATTGAGGTTTTTATGCTACATTTGGTCTTTTGTTTTCTGGGAGTAGGGGCAAGGTGCGCGGGATTTGGAATTTCAACTGAACAGTTTCCTCTTTTGGCCCTGGCTTGGAGTTTCAAACCCCTTTTCTCGTTTAATGTCGATATGTTTTAGGCATTTTCCCTATATTGAATTGTTTAACTCTACAAGTATCATCTTCTGGTATTTCATTTTCCAAACATCTACTCTACAAGCCTATTTGACACTCTATATTCTTTATTATTCCCGAGAACCATGCGTCATCTTCCGCTGGCGCTTGCTACCGCGCTCGGCTGCCTCGGCATGTGGGCAGGCGGCGTGCAGGGCAGGATCGAAAGGCAGGTTCCAGGCGACCCATATGCCGTGGGATACTCTGCTCGCGGCCTGCTGATAGACGGCCAGCCGAGAGTGCTGACGGCCGGAGCCATCCACTATCCACGCAGCACGCCCGATATGTGGGACTCGCTGATGAAGAAGGCCAAGCGCGGCGGTCTCAACACCATCGACACGTATGTGTTCTGGAACATGCACGAGCGGACCAAGGGCACATACGACTTTGCCACCGACCGCGCCAATCTGCCGCTGTTCTTGGAAACGGCAAAGAAGAACGGTCTGTTCGTTGTTTTGCGCATCGGCCCCTATGTCTGCGCCGAGTGGAACTATGGCGGGTTCCCGCAGTGGCTGAGACACGAAAAGGACGTTGTGTTCCAGACGTACTCAAAGTCGTTTATGCGCGAGATGAAGCGTTTTGTGGGCAAGGTCGTTGACGTTGCTCGGCCGCATCTGCCCGAGGCCGGCGGCCCCATTATCGCCATGCAGATCGAGAACGAGTACGGCGACCACCAGTGGTGGTTCGGCAAGGACGGCGAGCGCTACGCCGATTGGTGCGGCGAGACCGCGGCCAGCTTCAACGTCTCGGTGCCCTGGATCATGTGTCGCCAGTACCACCGCGTCGAGGGCGTGATCCCGACGCAAAACGACTTTTACTGCGACCAGTACCTCGCCAAGTTCCACAGGGAATACCCCGATTTCCCCGACATGTGGACGGAGATGTGGCCTGCGTGGTTCCAGCGCTGGGGCGAAGCCGCGCCGCACCGCCCCATCGAGGACATTGCGTATGCGGTTGCCAAGTGGTACGCCCACGGCGGCACATACGTAGCCTACTACATGTACCACGGCGGAACCAACTTTGGACGCACGTCTGGCCCATTCATCCAGACGTCCTACGACTACGATGGCTTCCTTGACGAGTACGGTTTGGAGAACTGGCCCAAGTACCTGCATCTGGCCGAGCTGCACAGACATCTTTTGGAAAACGCCGATTTTATCACCGGCAACCCCGTGCCTCGCGCCAAGCAGCTTGCCGAGAACAAGAACGTCCAGGCGCACATCTACGGAGACCCCAATGCCGAGTACCTTGCGTTTATTGTCAATGCCAATGCGCAGGACCACGTCGAGGTGGAGTTTGACGGGCTGCCTCTTAAATTGCACAGATGGTCGGTGACGCTTGTGCGCCGCGGGGCAAATGACCTTCAGCCGACCGTGCTCTACAACACAGCTCACCTGTCTCATGCCGTGCGGCAGGCGCAGAAACGCCCCGCTGGATTCAAGCGCATCAGCGGCCACGACAGCAGCATTCTGAAAACCGACACGATCAAGTGGCGGTCGATAGAGCTGCCAGACCCCGACGAGATGCCCATCGTCGACGACCATCCGTACGAGCACATCAACGTCACCGACGACCAGACCGACTATATGTGGTACCACACCACGGTCAAGGTGCCCAAGGCCTGCAGCGCATCTGGATCCGACAGAACGCTTGTGCTGGAAAATGCCGGCGACGTGATGACCGTGTACTTTGACCAAAAGTTCAGCGACATGAAGTATGGCCGGCAAGACCGCCTGGCCACATTTGCGTTTGAGCTGCCCAAAGACGCTGTTTCCGCGTCCAGCGACACCCTGGATATCACGATCATGTCGCAGACCATGGGTATGGCGCACAACCAGAGACACATGGAGTCCTACTCGCGAGGTCTCCTTGGCCGCGTGCTTTTGTGCGGCCACGACATCACCAAGGGCAAGTGGTATATGAAGTCCGGTCTGGAAGAGGCTCAGGATGACGCTGCCCCCGTGGCGCATGGTCTGAGCGCCATCTGGCATCCGTACACCGCGAAATCGCAGAAGGCGGCCAGCTCTTCCAGAGGCCGCATGCGCTGGTACGCGATTGAGCTTGACGCGCAGGCGCTTCTGGACAGCGACAAGGAAAGCGGTGCCTCTACCGACAACGACAACGACAACGACAACGACGCTGACGAGAACTTCCCGCGGTATGCCATCGACATGTCGTCGATGACCAAGGGCCAGCTGTGGATTAATGGCCACCATCTGGGAAGATACTGGCTTCGGCGGGCGCCTGAGAGGAAGAACTACAAGCCCTGCCAGGTATGCGATTTCGGCGGCTGGTTCTGGCCCGACAACGTGTGTCGCCAGCGGTGCGGCGAATACTCGCAGCAGTACTACCATCTCCCACGTTCGTACCTGCAGCTCCCCAGCGAGCAGTCGCCGAGCGCGCGCAACTTTTTGTATGTCCTGGAAGAGGTCTCTGGTGACCCTGCAGAGATCACCGTTGCACGCAGAGTCTCTGTTGCCCCGCCTGTCCACGAGCAGCCGGAGCATGGTACGCGTCCTGCTATTTTGTCCTTGGTTATTCATGTGTGCATTTTCGCTGCCGTCGCCGGCTTTGCTGGTCTCTTGGTTTCTGCATACAGAAAGTACAGGGCTCGTCAGGGCTACGAACCGATTGCCGAGCAGGAACAACAAGGTCAAGGTCCCGAGCCAGCTCCAGCTGCTGCATCAGAGTAGCCAAGCCTAAATGGCTGGAACTTGGTTCCAAAGCATCCTTACCCGTCTTGTTTTCCGGGGGTTTCCTGCTTATTATATTTTATATTTCAAGCGCTGCTTGCCTTGAGCACTATGTGCCCTCGCTGCATGCTATGCTATTTTTTAGCACCTCTTCTTTTAAGCGCTTACGCCTGTGGCTTTTTTCTCTTGTCAGGAAACCTTTAGGAACAATCGGCAGCTAACATATGCTTTGTGTTCTTGTATTAAAAGGAAATAAATAAAAGAGGATAGAAAAAGGGCGGAAACGACTAGACAACCAAAGTGGGAAAGAAAAATGGACCTGGCAACAATCTGTTCCCGAACAAATTTGGACAGGCATTGTCCGGGTCCTGTAGAAATGTTCATTAATAGCGAAAATGCTGCTGTGTATGCGTGTGTTTTTTCTGATACGAAGGGCCGACAATATTAGTATCACAAGCACAACAAAAGTACGCAGCTTCTTTAGCATTTGCCTCTTTTGTCTGTGCACTATACTTTGATTTGATTTTAAAGAACAAATCCGAATTTTATACATATGGAGGCTCACTTGTCTTTTTAACTTGTTCCTTGATTTTTTTGTTTTTGGTTCCCGAGTATATCCTTCTTTTTTCGGTATATACAATATTATGAAAAAAAGGGCCGCTCAGATGTGAATAAAAAAGAATGTCTCTGCGAATGGGTTTTTACTTGCTTTTATTTTCTCGTGGCTTTATGCCGTACAAATAAAGAAAATGTAAGGTAAAATATTGTGTGCGTGAGAGCCAAAAATGAAACGAGCGAACAAGCAAACAAGCAAGATGAATTAATGGCAACTCTACAAAAAATGGATTGAAAATAAACTTGGTGGGTTGGTTATATTTCCTTTTAATTTCTGCGATATATAACGTCCAACTATTTATTCGACCACCCATCCATCTCTTTTTTTTATTTCGTGTTAATCATTAATAATTTCTTTACTCCATTTCATTTTCCCCCTTTATCTTGTTAGGACTTTATCTACTTTTATTTTCTTCAATACAAACACACTTGAACAAATAAAAATGCGTCTTGCTATAATCTACACTCTTATTGCCGGTTTCCTGGTCTCCGCCGCTCCCGTCGTCCGCCGCGACATGAACGGCGCCGTCGCCGCCTTCAACACAATCCCCGGTAGCGCCAACGATGCAGCTTTGGTGGCCAACACCAATACTTTCTTCACCAACATGAAGGGCGTAGCTGATTCCAAGGATCTGGAACAAGCGTCGAAGCAAGTTTCCGACCAGATCAAAGCCAACAATAAGAACAAGGTCCCCACCAGCCAGACTGCCGCCTGGGTTGCTTCTGTCCTCCAGCACTTTGTCAGCTAAACATATCCATCTGCCCCTTCCCCTACTTTGTTTTGTTGTGCTAGACACTGCAAGCTTTGTTTTGATTATACTACCAATTGGGGTTTTGTTTTGTTTTTAATTTTTTCCAGTGCCTTATCTCTACATTACAATAAACGCTTTGTTACTAAAAAAGCCTTGGTGATTTGATATTCTGTCGTTGAAATTAATTTTGACGTTGCTAGAAATCGTAGCCTCAAGATACCGTTTGAAAACAAAGTATAGATTCAGCTTTAATCTGGAGCCAGATGCTTAATTCGCTTATGCAAATAAAGGGCTATTAGTCGACGACACAGGGCTTCTTTGTCAAAAAAGAAAAGAAAAGAAAAGCTACCATGGTGAATTTTTTATTTTGCATTACTTTTCTTATTTCAAACATTACGTACGACACACAGCTCCAACCCCCGGAGGCCGCATGCTACGTATATGCACATTTAACTGGAACGCATGCGATGTCGCAGTCGCAGATGTCGGAAGCCGCCTTGGCCCGCATATTTGCGAAGAAATAGAAAAAAATATTGCTGAAACCACACTTGGCACTTGCCAAATGCACATCTGCTGTTTTCTATGTCCAGCTGATCGGTCGTCCGCTCCAACCACTTCTTTGTTTATTTTTTTTAATAAATACACTTGGCCCATTTTGAAAAAGAAAACGTAAACAAAGACATTTTGGCTCTATTTTTCACTGCATCTCTTTTGTGCAAGTGTTTTTTTAACCCCCAACCCAGGCCCCCTTGTATCGGCAACAACAAAAAAGAGATAGACCGTGGGGGGCCGTCTTATCAGAACAATGGTGCCGCAGTCCCTTTGCATGCTGCGACATGTCTCTATTTTTAGTGCTCCGGTTGCTTTTCTTGTGCAGCGTAGTTGAGCAGTAAAGGAATCGCACATTTTCTGAATCGTGGAGAAAAGACATGGTACAAGCTCATTTATTCGGTCCTGATTTTTAGATCAAGAACGAGAAAAGCTTGTCAAAAAAGCAGCATTCCCAGCTAGAATAACGCAGCGCAGCATAGCTACAAACCATAGACCGAAGATGCTGCCAAGGCTGGTCTCAAGATAACGGCCCTACTACCCAGTCGGCTTCTTTTATTTTTAATTCTTCATATGCAAAAAAGCGCTAAATCTCTTCGGTGCAAGATGCTTGCTGCGCATTTATGCAAGTTAGAGGAACTTTGCCGTACGCATGCTTTCATGGAAGATCATCTTTTTGTCTTTTTCCTCTGAGAAATCCCCTTTTTGCATCTGTACAAGCCACTTTGACGCTATTTTTTTTACATTTTTAATGAACTTCATTTGTTGATGTTTTTTCAACTATCTACACTTTAACGTCTTTTCACAAGGTCCGACGCGCATATGTATTGCATGGTCTCCTTTTTTCAAGTTATTTATTGAAAAAACCCCCCTTCCTAAATTTATGCAACTAGCGGTTGTAAATGGAATAAAAAGAGTCTAAAAATTCGGCTACATTTCTTACCAAGCTGCCCAACGCATCGAGTGTACAGGCTGGTCATTACCGGGTCAACAATTATTGCCTACCCATCCCCTTGTAAGCACTATGAAAAAATAAAAAAAAAATAAACACATCGCGGACTTTGCAATTTTATTCCTCGACTACCAAATTCCTCAATTTTTTTGTTTAAAAGGCGACTGTATTCTTCGAATTTGGCTTTTCTTTTTTCTTCACTCATTTTCTCTTAAAAAATACTCCTCGCATCTGCTTTAAATTGCTGTAGTTTTTAAAAGATTTGTCCAAGCGGTTATTATTAAAAGCCATATAAAAATGTCGACCACCGCTGCTGCTGCCGCCGCCGCCGCCGCCATGGCCACGCTCGATTCCCGGCGCCGGGCGCAAATTGAGGAAGTTGTCTCCGTGCTTCTTATTACTGTTTTCTACATCCAGACTGCACTAGAATCGCTTCCTCCTGGCCTGCGCATAGCCTTTATCAGTGGGCTTTTTATTGCTGGCGCCTATGTTGCTGTTTTGATCCTTATTCAAATTATCTATACGTTTTTCCTCATCTTTGTCGGTGCCAGCCTGACCATCCTCATATTTGTGGTTTTTGCGCTTAATTCGTCGGTTCTGCCCTCGGTGCCAAAGCCCCACCAGCGCACCTGCAGCCCGGTTCTGGCAGTTGTTCCCGCAGTCGATGGTTCGGACGGTGTGCCTCCTCCTGACGCACACACAGTGACTATGGTTGAGGGCTCCTCCTCAACACATGTAGCGGCGGCTGAAGCATCGACTGGCTCGGCTAAAGCAAATGAGCTGGTCAGCGCTCCAGTCGCCGCTACATGTGCTAGGGAGGAGCCTCCCGTTGTTGTCGAGGAATCGGACGACAATGCCCCCGAGTCGCGTCTTAGCGATTCCTTTGCTGACAGGATCCAGCACGAATGCATGGACACGTCCTGGATCTGCGACCAGGAGTCGCCCTTTGATATGGAGGAGCCAGACAACTATAACCTAGAGGTACAGCTCGCTAACTCCCTTTGGAAACGGGCCCTGCGCGAGTGGGTGTACACCCCTCTCATCGCCGATGAGGAGCCTCCAATTGATATTGACCATCCATCAGTTGCTGCCTACAATTCCCAGGGCACTGAGAAGCAAATAGCCGACACTTCTGTTTGCGGGCAAGTGGAAAAGCAGCTGGACTGCGCCTTGGGCCAGCCAACTTTTGCGCGCCCTACTGTTGCCTCTTTGTTGAAGCGTAAGCCTTGCTCTCCACGCAAAAAATAAGTGGATCAATTTTTCATTAATTTTTAGTTTATTTCATTTTGTTTGTTTGTTTGTTTGTTTTTAAAAATCTATATAGCAATAAATTGTTAAAACTGTCTACAAAATCAACTCTAGATTATAAATTTTTGATCAAGTAGATTCATATGGTTAAGCGGTGCTCAATATGCTCGATATCGGTAAAATAGAAAAATTAGCTACATGCGGAAAGTTGCCAAGCAATGGCAATTAGAGATTAGATTATCAATTAAAGTAGCATGTAAGCTTAAGGCATCTATATGCTAGCTACATCGATTTGCGCATATATTTTCTGCGATATATTTAGCGTTGAGTACGTGTTTTTTGAGTACCAATGCAGTTGGCTCTTTTTTAGTTTGATTCACTTAAAAGAAAATGTTATAAAAGTGTTTATTATCTGAAAATAATCTAGGCAAGCACAAGTATAATTGTTCTTGGTGATGTCTTGCTGGTTCGTCATACATCAAGGCATCGATAAGGTTGAGAAAGGGAAGGAGTATATCTGGAAACGGGATTCGGTCACCTAAGGACCCTTGCTCCTGCCAACGAGGTATTCGCGCGATAACCCCGTTGTCTTCTGTATAAAGTCCATGTGATAAAGCACGTTTACATAGATGTGCTTACGGCCCTTGTCGCCACACGTGCTGCCAGAGGGCCCCACTGCAACCACGTTGAACCCAATCAGCATTAAGACGCCATTGTCATTCAGAAACATCCCAGATCCACTGTCGCCGCCACACGCCGAGACTCCTGGCGTAAGATCTCCAGGAAGGCATATGTTTGAACCATTGTTGTCCTTGAGTCCACACGTCCCTGGCTTTCCAATAATGTTGTATCCCCCTCGCAGCACATTCAGATCGACTCCCTTTTCTGCTCCACCCCACCCAACAATTAAACCCTTCTGTCCGTCCTGCAGCCTTCCGTCGTAAATAGGCGCTCTATCTGCCATCTTGGCGTCCAGCTTGATTTCTGGAAACTCAATAATTGCGATATCAAACTCGTTACCATGCTTGCCGTCCTTTACAAAGTCTTTTGAATAAACCGTTATCTTGGTGCTCTGTACCGTCTTGGCTTTCCTTGTATCCCGATTGCCATAATACACTTTGACACCGTTGTCCTTTGCCATGACGCCTTTTGACGTAACAACACAGTGTCTGGCAGTCACTACATGTTGCGGCGATATCAATGTGCCTCCGCACTTTGACAAGTATCCAGCTTTTGTAGTGAGCAGACTTACCGACGATATACCGAGTGCTGATGGCAACACGCTACCTCCAATTATTCTTTTATCAAGCACTGGAAGTGCCGGCACTTCCATGTGCATAATCATAAAGACAAATATACATATAATAACGCTAGAAACGCGCATGATACATAATTACAATTATTAAACAATGCAACTATAATAAAACACTGAAAAAGAAAACGGCTTTAATGGCTTTCAGTTAATCAACTGCATTGAATTCACCCACTTATATATATATATATATATATATATCTTATCCTATTTTTTCTCCGGCACGTATTGAAACAAAAAACACAAAGCTGAAAATAAGTGAGTATAAAAAGAAACATTAATTTGCTTTGCTACAATTATTTGTATTAAAGAAATACCCAGATGGGTTTATCTATTTTCCCTTGTTCTGATATAAGAGTGCAAATGTTCAAAGAGAGACTTGACAAAGCAAAGTTGATTTCAAATTCCGACTTTTATTTAAAAAGCCTATCATATATGATAGAAGATTGCCTCCTTGCGCATAAAAATAAAAACAAACACAAACATTAAATACATAGTATAAGCGGCAACACCTTGAAACTATAAAAAACAGTCTATTTTTAAGCATAATTGCTAATATAAAGGAAAATCATTTCTCGTTTCCATTTCTTTTAGACCTTTTAAGCAGATTTCTTTGCATCTGTTTTTATTGCTTTTGTTATTGGATTAGCCGTGTACTTTTTCATTGTCTTTTAGACAAAGTAAATTTTTGGAATAGAAAACAGCTTGAGACAAGAGATTACGTCAATGTTTTTTTTTTTTTGAAATTCGAACCGATTTTCAGAGAATTGGATTAGATGATCAATCGTGATCAAGGCTTTCTGTTTTGTTTGGACATTCTCGGTCGCATGATAAGCGCTGTATTATTTAATGTGCGTGTATCAAAATAATGACTATGGAAATGGTTTTTTATTAAAAAAAGATAAACAAAACTAGCGAAAATTTATTTTGACGCGGCTGCGGCTTTATCTTGCTCTCGCCTTGTCTTAGTCCCGGGGGCTTTGCACGTTCCTGCGAGCGGGTGCGGCCTGGCCCGCCCAGATTTTCATCAAAACAATAATCCACTCCAGCGTAGCTATGCTAATAAATAGTTTCTGTCCAATTTGGTCACTTCAATCACGTAGTCAATAAAATGATAGATTGGTGTATACATATCTTTCTTTGTAAGTGCATCGCATTCGCCTGGACCAACTACAGATTTATTAATACCCGCAAGTGCTAAAACGCCGTTTGTGTTAACAAATGCACCGGATCCTGAGTCACCGTTGCAAATCCCTTTGCCAGGAGTAAGTTTATTTAAAGTACAAAGCTGCATATCGTTCACTCCTTCTACGTTTAACTTTCCGCAAGTTTTGATATCACCAGTAATCAATATGGCTCCTTGTAATATATTTCTATCTACGTCTTCAGATTCAGCACCTCCATTTCCCACAACAAGCATGTTTTGACCCCCTTCTATTCTACCCGCATATATTTGCGCTCTTTCTACATTATCGTCAAACTTGATTTCTGGTATTTCAATTATCGCTATATCGTAGGAACTATCAGTTGTTCCCTTTGACGTATCAAGGTATTTGGGATGGACGCTCACAGACTTTGCAGTTACTTTTTTATGTTTTTGTTTATCAGTGCTTCCGTATCCTATTGTTACTTCACTGCTCGGATAAGCGACCCCGTTATTGGTTGCGCAATGTGCCGCGGTGACGACGTGGCGGTTAGAAATCAATATTCCTCCACAGACTTTAACACCGCCTGATTTGGTTCTATAATAAGAAACTATTTGCTTACCCAGCACAAGTGGAACTTCAAACCCTCTAAAAATACGCTTTTGCAAATTAGCATGCTCAGGAGCGGGATTGCCATTGGCGAAGATACTAATAAGCGCAGAAAAAGCTAAAACTTGTAGAAAGTGCATGGCTGATAGTAAAATTAATAGGAAAAAATAAATTTGCGTACACAAAATAAGCCAAGAATAAAGTTCAGCTTTATTATTTATTATTTTCTCCGACACATTTTGTACTTTTGGTGCGTGCTGCTTTATTCATTCATTCTTATTATTTCACTTTGTTTTGTTTGTAAATTAATTTTAGAATAGGATATTTAAGGATTTCCTATTCCATTTTCATTGTAAACTTTTTTCCCAACGATTTATTTTTAAAAAAAAAAGTTTGACGTTTATTTAAACAGATCCGACTATCTACGTGGATTTCATTTGCAACAAAGCAAGTAATACTCGGAAAATAACAGTACTTTTATGCTTTTGTTTATACGGTTGGCAACTATAGGTAAAGACATATCCACGTTTGCCAACTACCAAGGCAATTAAAATTAGCAATCGGGTTTCAATGGTATGCCAGAAAAAGACAAATTCTATATTGTCAATCATTCTGCTGTCTCTGACACTAAACAAACTGCTCTCATTGGCACCGCAAGTTTTTTTCCAGATGAAACTTTATTGACAAAGCATTTTTTCTTGTATTGGGGCTGCAGTTACTTATCTGAGAATTATAGTGAAAACATAAGAAGGTATCAACAAAATAATACGACGATCAGTCTTACAACGACAAGGCTGACCTATAGCTAGCCGCAAAACCCCATTAAAATAGCATGTCGCTTCTTTGCTTTTTTGTTTTTATAAATTTCCCTTTAAAAAATACTAGAAGAGCTAATTTAATTTAAATTCAATTTGACAAGAAATTAAACGCTGAAAAATTAAACCCAATGGTTCTCTGGATGCCAATGTACGCTGCAAATCGGATTTGCTAGCAAAAGCGTTGTTTTTTGTCAACCCTTTTTTCAAAAACAGGCTCTAGAGAAAAAAAGGAAGGTGCAAAACAGTTTAGGTGCATTTTTAATTGGAATTTTCTATACTTGAGGTGCAACGCATATTTGCAAAACTCTGCAACATGGCATTTGTTTTTTTTTTGCATTTTTCAACTTTGAAACGTTATTTATTTGTATCCCTACCTGTTTTTGTAAATCACCTTTGCAAACAAATGACGTGAAACACGCTTTCTTTCGTCTTGTAAATCACGCTCGACGTTTTGCAGCTAAAAAGTTCTTTTTAATATTTCTTTTTTTGTGAAAGAATTCACGGTTAATTTTTGAAGAGAAAAAGAAAGTGTATCACAACATAAAATACGACATAAATAAGGCAAAATGGCAATTTCTGCTCAGCAATGCAATGTCCCGAAAAGCCCGTGGTCTCTTGTCTTCTCATTTATTAAACTTGGTAAAAGAAGACAACATTTCTTTAGAAATAAAACTTACCTCGCTACTATTATTACTTTTTTTGTATTTACCAGTCTTCTGTTGCCATATCTTCAATACCCCTTGGTTTTTCCACCTCTATTTTTTATTTTTTAATTTATCATGCCCGACTCTGAGGAAAATATACTGCCTGACTGGGTGCCAGGCACGCCCAAATACCGCGTACGCGCCAGTGTGATGACTGCGATATCAATAGTGTATACGCTGCTTGTTATAGTGAGCACAGTGGCTTTTGTCGTTGTGGCACGGAACAAGCGCAGTGGTCTCGAAAAGCGGTCTGTAAAGCTGGTTGTATTCCAGGCATTTGGATGCTATCTGGCAGGCGTCAATGGGCTGGTCACGGCGGCGCTGAACAACTGGGCGTGCTTTGGGAAGCTCTGGCTATTCAATCTTGGGTTTCTAATTTCCCTATCGGCCATGTCTGCTCGCGCTATTCACCTGATGGTCGTTTACACCGTTCACGAGCTCACCAGCGAGCTGAACTCGCGCAATCCGCTTTCTACTCAGACAAATGACCTGCGCGATCAGCATAAGCAATATAAACAGCAGCAAGAGCGGCAGCAGCCAAGTGATATTTTGAAGCAGCAGAGGTACTTGAATAGCTTTCGAATCAGCGGATTAGCCGACGTATTGTCCGAATCGGTTCCTCGTTTGCGTCAGGCGCGCAAGCTGGAAAAGTACAAAAAGCTGCTTCCGTTTATCACCGAGCGCATGCTTTTCCTGTACATGGCGGTATTCGTGCTGGCGGGGATCATAATGACATTTGCGATTAATGCCACCGACAAGCAGTTTGCGATGCGGCCAGTCAACATCGTGTGCATATTCTACTGGGGATTTCTGCCGGTCACTGCCATAGTGGTTGTATTTTTCTTCATTGTTTTCCCCGTTGTTCTCTGGCGCGTCTGGCGCAACAACGACGCGTACGGCATACGCAACGACCTGATTATCTGCGATACGGTAGGCGTCTTTTGCATGGTTATCACGCTTATTTGGGTCAATGCCCTGAAGGAGACACAGCAGATCTGGCCTGGCATGTCCTATGTCTGGATCTACGCGCTGTTTATCCACATCACGTCTATACTTATCCCGCTCATCAATTCTTTGCGGCATATGCGGCAGGCAGAGGACCAGGAAAAAAAGGAGCCCGACACCGAGTACGACCTGCCCTCCACCATGCCCATGTCGTCTAACCTCAGTCGGCGCGCTGCCTTCAACAGGATGCTGGACAACCCGATCGAATACCAGCGGTTCAGGGTGTTTGCCGCATCGTGCTTCTGCTCAGAGCTCACCGGCTTTATTGAGGAATATCAGTTGCTCAAGGCTAGAACGGCTTTTCTTTTTAGAAACGAGGATGCCAGCTCTGAGCTCTCGGAGATGATCTCGGCCACGACGGATTCCTTTGGCATGCACAAGACCGAAAAGACCATGCATAATGACAAGGATGCCACTATCAACAGAATTCGCTTGTCCCAGTGCATGGTCGACAATGCTCTAGCCGTGTGCACCGACGCTACCGAGAAAGGACTCACTGGATTCCATGTTTCCATCGCGGACACGGTGCTCCGAGATAAAGACGACGTCTCCGAGTACGGAAAAATGGAAGTGTCAGATAATGGCAACGAGGTGCAGTTTCCCGAGGCGCTGTTCGAGAGGATAGCCAAGATATACAGCGAGTATGTTGATCCTCAGTCGTTTTCCTCGGTCAATGCCACTGCATCGGTGGTGAAGAGAATAGCTGAGCGCATAGAGTCCAGGGGCTACCCGCTGACCTTGTTTGATGACTTGAAAAGCGAGGTTATTTTTATGCTTTACAGCGACGTTTACTCGCGCTATATTCGCAAATGATCAATACCTCATGAGCGAATTGGGGGGGTTTTAATTTCTTCCTTTAATTTTTGTAAATCTCGATTACAGTAGCAATTGTGCATTTCCTGCATTTTCTCCTTATTTTCCTTTTGGCCGGCAATGAAAAGAGGGGAGAAAAGAGGGAGAGCCAATCGACATTATAAAAACCAATGTCCATATACCTTTATCCGCGCTTTTATACAATAAGGACAAGTTTCTTTGGCAATATAAAGAGCTATAAAGTTAAAGGTGCAGCTTTCATTAAGTAAAAGGCAAAGACTGAAATTGCTAAAAATAAAATCATTTTCCTTTTCTCTTTTTAATGACCCAAGCTTCCGTTTCAGAAATATAACAATAGAGACGAAAAAAAAACCATTTAATTTTAGTCGTATAAGTATAAGTTTTTTGCCTTTTTGTTCTCTGGTAAACACTTTTATTCATTTCCATACCTTTTTACCTGTTATTTCACTCTTTCACAAATATCATCTCTCCAAAGTCCGTTTTCAACATACAAGCACACATACACATACTACGCAGCCTTTATTATTATTATTATTATTATTACTCATGAAGATTAACATTTTTTCTTCGGCGCTATTGCTTTTTAGTCTTCAGCAGGCTACATATGCACAGGACGGCCCTAGCAAGCTTTCCAAGCGCATAGCAGGCGGGTTTGCAGTGCCTGCTAATATGGCTCTGCACGCTGTGAGACTCTCGTTTGCTGGCGACACCACTGGTAGAATTTGCTCAGGATCATTGATCAGCGACTCGCATATCGTGACTGCTGCTCATTGCGTAGTCGACAATAACAGTGTGGAAAGAAAGCCAGGCGATATAACAATTGGATATGGCAACGTCGACGTAAACCAGCAGTCCAAGGCAAAAGCAGTAAAGGTCCATTTGCATCCGGATTTTTTGCAAAATGGCGAGAAATCTCTTTCCAACAGCATCGCTATTATTGAAATAGAGCCACTGACGCTGTCAGCATCTGTCAACCGCATTCCCATTTACAACAAGGCGATTGAGCCTAAGCAAGTAATGTTTACCACTGGCTGGGGCATTACTGCTGGCGACGCGGAAAACAGCTCTATTCTGCAGGGCGTGGCTGTTGTTGCGGGCGACAAGGACACGTGTGCTCGAGGAAACGCGGAATTTGAATCCAACGCCGGCCCGCTCATCTGCATTCCCAATGCCCTTACCCCTGGTCGTAGCTCGTGCAGCAACGACGGTGGCGGAAGCGTTCTGGTAAGCAGCGGCAAATTCACCATGCTGGCAGGATTCAATAACTTTGCTGTGTACAAGACCTCATCAAATGCATGCGGCGGCGACGACGACGATATCCTTCGGTTCTCGACAAACGTGTCGTACTTTATGGACTTTATTGTCTCTGCCACGGGCAAGCAGAAAGAGTACTTTACGAGCACAGATGGCATTGACGCCAATGGTGGGACGCTGCCTACCAAGTCTTCTGGGTCTCCGGATGACAGCGCACCGACAGTTGATCCCAACAAGACCACGACAGTCACCTCGGTGACCGTTGTCACAAGCTATGTGTAGATTGACAAGTATGACTTGTTTTGGCTTACATTAGAAATATTCATTTACGTATAAATTGAATAAAATCAGCATTTTACTCTCTAAAGGTCTTTTTTTTCTTATTTCCTTCAAGCGGCTGCTGCCCTTTGCTTGAACATTCTGTAGACGCTTTCTGCAAATGCAATGCTGCTCTGATACCCGTATCCAGCATGACCGTAGCAATGCACCACATCCAATGCTTCGCTGCTATCAGGAGCACAGAGGGTCTGTGCTTGCAGACGAACACCGCCCTCTCTAGCTGGTCTAAACCCGACGTTAATCGATACAACAGCCTTTTTCAAGGCATTGACCTTTTCACCGATACTTTTGTCTGCCCAGACGCGCTCTCCGCCAGAAAGCAGATTAGGCTCCAGCTCAAGCGTGCGCCGCAAGATAGTCTGCGTCTTTTGCACATCCGGTCTATCGTCCCAGCAGCCCCTTTCGGCGGTTCCGCCAATAACAGCGGTTCCGTCGCCTCGGGGTATCACGTAGCTGAACTGGCTGCCAATTCGCGTAATCGTGCGTTTGGCCTCTGGTGCATACACGACAACTGTCTGGCCACGAATAGGGTACATGTCCATATCGTTGACGCCGCCCAGCTCTCTGCTTCCCAGGCCGGTGCAGTTGACAATAATAGCCGGTGTTCCTGCTGGCTTCTTGGAGGCAAACCCTATTGCCTCGCGTATATGGCCCAATTTATGCCTGTGTATCCGCCCTCCTGCGCCGATAAACTTGCTTTTCAGATACACCAGATATCGCGGAACATTGATCAGCAGTGTGGTGTACTGAAGTCCATACTTGATTCCCGCAGGCAGGTTTTCCCGAGGAATATCCACAGAGTCCCTGACCTTAGCGGCGTACCAGGGTTTTTCTCCTGCAAACTCCTCGTACAGGTCGATTCCCGGAGCAATCGAGATCCCAGACTCTGGGTCGTTTTGGGCAATGTCGAGCAGGGCCAAGTATGTGTCAAACTCCATGCTCTGAAGCTGCGTGTCCTGGTTATTTGACCATGCACGCCAGTGTGCGCCAGCCCAGGGCGATGCCCATGCGGTGGATCTCATGGAGCTGCTTGCGACGTTATCAGGGATATTTTCGGCAACCACGGCAACATCAAACTCGTTGCTGCTTTGCAGTCTGTTGGCTACTGTCAGGCCAATGACACCGGCGCCCACAACCACGATCTGCTGCTTGCTCATTGCCAAATAGTCTATCAAGAAAATGTTGATTAAATATAATATAAATTATACTTTTAAATATTGGTAAAGCAGCTTTATTCTAGCTTGAAAATGATAGCTGAACAAGAAAGCAATATAAAAAGACTCTATTTCCTGTTTATTGCGTCCTTTTTTGAATGATTCGTTTTTATTCGTTATACATGTGCGCACTGTGCGTAAACGACGAATCAATTTCCATCTAGGCGCATGGCATCATCTGCTCCTTGTGCACATGCCTTGATTTCCTTTTTAATTCGAGCTGATTACACTACGGCCACGATAATTGTCCAAAAATCACTGCACATGGCATTTTCAAGCAGGTAATCACAATTCAGCCATTACCGAAATTTTAATGTTGCATTGAAGGGCAAGCACAGTTTGTGCGCAAGCGAGATTTAGTGCGAGAATAGGAATAGTTTGCAATGACATACAATAAAAGCAGTGTCAAGAAAAAGAAAATGCAGAAATAAATATTAGTAGAAATAAAACAGAAATATACGCCGAAAAAATCCAATTATAACGCAAATACACTGTAAACACATTTTAGCCATAGCAATAAACAAACAAGTGGATACTTACAAAAAATATCTATTTACGATAAAAGCAGCTAATTACACCTGGTAAATTTTTTATTTTTATGAGCGAATGTTTTTTTTCAATGAATCTTTGGTCAAAAACTGCAAGATTAGCTTGAAAAAGACTACCTCTCTTAATGGAAGAGTACCTGCACGAAAATAATTTATGCAGCATTTTTTGAACAATTATCGTGGCCATAGTGCAGCAAAAAAAGGTTCAGAGAAAAAAAACAGAACTTAACAGACTGCAAACAAATAAAAGTATGAGAAATAGCAATAATTTACGTAAAAAAAACAAAATACATTTGTTTTCAACTAATTGCCTTATATCTTGGTAAACCACAGATGTCTACAATCGAAAAGCCGATTATAGGGTTTTTTTGTGTTGAAATCAGAACAATTGCCGAGTTTGAGTATCCACTGCTTTTTTCTAGCTCTATTGACCTAGAATAAACACACACGTGAGCATGCGTCAAGCACTGTATTTTTTCTCACATTTAACGATATTGCTACAGCGAGCTGATTTTTCTGTTGCGTGCCGCAGCAAACTAAAAATAAATGGAAATACGTGTCTATCTAATCGGCGTCTTTTCAGCACTAAACAGCTAAGAAATAATAATAACATGCAAGCTTGCAGATTGCTGCGCAGTTGTTTTTATTATATTATTTTTATTTCAGAAACAATCAAAACAGCAGCTCGACATATGAAACCTTTAATTGTTTCCATCTTTGCAAGAAAAATGGATAAAAATCATATTTAACGATATGCAAGCTGAAAAAATCACCCAAAAAAAGCGCAAACACACAACTCGAAAGAAAGGCAGAAATGGGGATGAGTCCCAACTCAATAAGAAAGTGTTTTTTATTTTTTTTCTGGGAACGCAGAGACAACCAGCAAATGTGATCGACCATGCAAGCTGCTTGCATGCCCCGTTGGCATAACCGGCTGTCTGCTGCCTGAATGTTGGTTTTCTGTTTGTTTTGGTTTATCTGCACCAGCTGCACACATTCGCTGACAGAGGGAAAGCAAGTATTGGCCACTTGCTCAACCATGTAGATGGACATTTCTGCCAGTAATTATCAGGAATTTTTTGGCTCATCTACCCAATATAATGCTTTCTCAGCTTACAGGTCATAATATTCAGATTCTCCTGAAATTTATCGACAAACCAAGCAGACGAAGGTAAATGTTTCTATCTAGTTGCCAAGGAAAGCAACGACAAAATTGAATAAATATCGCTAGGAAAAGCAATATCCCTTTTTCTTGTTTTTCCTATTCCTCTTCCTCATCGTTTCCCTACTCTTCGCCAATTCCCTCTCACTCTTTCTGTCTTCAGATAGCAACATTTTACACCCTTTTTAACTATTAATTGTTTAATATGGCTTTCAAAAACACTGCTATTGTCGCTCTGGCCGCTCTTGCCGCCATTGGCTCCGTCTCGGCCCTTCCTCAAAACTTTGGCGGAGATGACTTGAACGCTGGCGTCCACCTGGCTCTTGCCTCGATTCTGGGCGACACCGCAGTTGCTGGAGCCCCGGTTGCCTCTTCAGCCCCCAACTTTGATGATCTCTTTGACACCAACAACAACGTCGGCGTCAACCAGGGCGGCTCCAACAACAACCTTTTCCCCTCTATCACAGTTCCCGACTTTAACAATCTCTTTGACACCAACAACAATGTTGGCTCCAACAACGACCTTTTCCCCTCCATTTCGATGCCTGACTTTAACAACCTCTTTGATGGCGCACACGAGGCCCTTGCGTCGATTCTGGGCGACCCCGACGTCATGAAATCTGCCAGCCAGGCCATGAACTCGATCAACAAATTTATTTCCGACAACCCCGGCTTCCTTTCGTCCGTCAAGGATAACCTTGTCCTGCCGACTGGCACTGCAGGCAACGATAATAGCAAAGATAACGACTCGGAGAAGGACAAAGACCCGTCTCTTTCTAGCGGCGCTTCGGGAATCAAGCCCTTTACCGGCGTCGTTGCTGCTGCTGGTCTGGCCGCCGCTGCTGCTGCTGCACTTTTCTAAATATTTTATCTTTAAAAGCCTTTTGTTCTAGTACACAAGGCGCTGCGGATTTGTTATGAATTTAAATGTTTTATTTAGTGCGCTCTCCGCGTTTCTCGAATAGTTCATATTTGCTTCTATTTTTTCTTTGTTTGCTGATAGGAACAATGCATGTGGAAAGATTACTGAATGAATTTGTGTTGATGTAAAATATCGTAGTTTAAATATATATATGTATAGTTATCATATTATATTTGCTGGACTTTTCTTTTTGGAAAAATAAGTTTCCACATAATCTCTATCTATATGAGATTCCGTGAAAAGCTGCAAGTGTCAGTCCGTACTTGATCCATGGATATTGATTAACAATGGTGTAATTGACCAAAGCCGATTATGCATCCGGTAGGCAGCGAAATTTGCGTCAGGCAGGCAGAGAGCAGGTTTTTGCGTCGAGAGTAGACAGGCAGTAGAAAAAGACATGGAAAAAGGCAGAGAGATACAGCGCATATTAGTTATTTTGTTTGTTTGTTGCATTTGTTTTTTATACCTATCGGGCAACACTTACTATCGTTGAAGACATCTTGCATTGGCAGAAAACGCTGGATAGCATAGCCGCCTCCCACACAAAGGTGCCCTTTGGCACTAAGAGAAGAGGTCTGCAAATGCGAAAACAGCGTGTGGGCTCTGCAGGAGACCAAACAGAGTTCTGAGCTTTTTGCAGAAGCGAGCATGGCGAGCGCCCTCTTCTCTTGTTAAAGAAAACAACAGAATAAAAAGCAAAAACGCAACCTATTTGCAACAACAAAAAATTGTTTTTACTGGACGCTCCTCAGTGCGGATCGTCGCTGCAAGTGAGGGTGCACATGCTTTATTTCTTTTTTTGGAACGCAAAGCATGGTAGCTTCGAAAATAGTATTATTTCTGCTATAATAAAATGAAATGCAGTTTGCTCGGTTCTTTGCATCTTTTGATTGGTGTCTATCATTTGCGTATTTAAGTAAGATTTCTGTTGGAGTAGGAGAAGGATGCTCGGTTGACATGCTTCCCAACAATAACAGCATCGACAGCAGCAGCAATAACGTCACCAACAAAAGCGAAATCACTATGTTGCCTGTTTTTTATAGAGTCGAATAGCGTATTCTGCGCTAGTATAAATAGCTCCAGGCAGAGTCGAGAAGAATAGCCTGCTTTTTACATATTTTTTCTTTAGCGTATTTTTACAAATAAAGGCGTTTTCAATTTATTGTCTTACTTCCATATCCGCCTCTTAATATACTATGATGATGATGATGAACAAGAACATTGCTGCCAAATTCTGCGTCGCCGCTCTGCTTGCCGCCAGCGCCGTTTCGGGCGCACCCGACAACCTCGAAGACCTCATCCCCACCAATCTTAACGAGATAGTCAACGATATCGGTGGAGACGCCGGCTCACTTCTAAACGACCCAGCGTTCCTTGCCTCTGCCAGCGCAGCACTACAGTCGGTGAATGGCTTTTTGTCGAGCAACCCAGATGTCGTCTCCTCTATTATGCAGGAATTCAGCCTCCCAACCATTCCTGTTGCCGGTGATGACGAGGGCGCCAGTAGCAGCAGACGGCCATCCAACGGCGGTAGCGAAGATGATGGTCCCAGCAGCGGCGCCTCAAGCATTAAGCTGTTGGTTGGTGCCGTGGCTGCCGTTGGCTTGACTGCGCTGACTGCGCTTTTCTAATTACGTTATGTAATTTTTTTGTGCCGCGTTTATAATATTTTAAGGTTTTTGTTTTGCGTTACCAACAAGCTTGTTGACAATCCTTTCATATAATTTAAAGTTGATTATGCGGCGATTTTCCTGGAAAAATCAAGTTTTGATTACCAAATGATGGTTTTTTTTTACTTCAGAACCAACAGTGTCATCAGGTGATGGATGGCGACTTGCTGACCAGGCTGGACCGGCCCAGGTTAGTAGTGGATTGGCTGGTGACCTGTGTATATCGCTTTGTCAAATATGCAATTGAACTGGGCCGTTTTTTAAAATGGTTCAAGGTGGCAGCGCATACATTTCTAAGAAAATAAATTAGCCAAAAACAAGCGGTCTGTTTTATTGCCACCATTGTTTTTATTGTTTTGTTCCGCTTTTCTTCAATTTTTTTGTCTGGCGGCTCCTTAATAAGGAACATCTATTGGTTTGTAACAATAAAGAAACGTACCAAAACAATATTAAAAAGGCTGAAAGTGATAAAAAATACAATATTTAAACAATAAGCGCTTCTAGTGTTTTATAGCTTAGCCACAGCATACGAAAAAAAGCGCCAATTAATGGCTTGTGATAGTATCTGTTTTATTTATTGGCGTGTAAGTAAAATGGCAGGTAGCAATAGCAATAACAATAGCAATAGCAATGGATCCCCCGAAACAGGTGGGTTGTTTTTCATATAAACAACTGACAATGCATTTTTCTGTTTTTTTGTATTTGAAACAATACTTGTAAATGCAAGTAAAATTGCAAACAGCTTGCAAAGGCGCAAAAACACACGTTATACATACATCATACTGCTGGTCTACCATGCTTTTATTCTGTTTATGTTTGGTTGGTAGTGCCTATTTGTACTGCATGCGTGCTGGTAGCTGCGGGTATAAGCATTTTTAAAAGAAAACCCTTTAATTTCGGTGGCTAAATGTAAACAAGAAAATTACTAATATTGAATGACAAACAAGGTCCCCTCATATGTCGTTTTAAAAAGGGTAGTAAGGGCTCAATAAAGTGGCAACAACAAACTTTAAAATATCGGCAACTACAGGCTACAGTGCCAGCCCCCATGGTATCAACGAAATCAAAACAAGCGGCGCAGCATTTCCATTTTTATGGCAAATACGACTGAGTGCGCTAAGACTGTTTGGTTCATGGCGAAACCAATTATTTCAGCTATACCCAATCAGTCAGGGACAAAATAAAGCCCAGTCATACATTGATATTAGATTTATGGCAAAATAGGCTGTAATTTGTTGTGTGTGTTTTCAATGTGTTTCTAATGCTTTTAATGGAGTCATTTCGTTCTTTTTTGCAAAACAAATAAGCAAGACTTGCATTTTATTTGTCTTTTTTGTTTCTATGCCAGTATTCATGGCATTTATGCACTGAACCCAAACACATAAACATGCAAGCGCACAAAGTAAAAAATGGCTGTGTGAATGCGCCGAGCTATGCAGAAAACAGAATACTCAAGTGTAAAGTTGCAGTGTAGAGAAAAAGTATTTTTATTAAGGTTTAGACATACACTCGGTGCTCGCGCAAAAGCTAACCAAAGATGTTTGCCTGATAAAAACTCTACCCCATTTTTCAGATGCTGAGAACACATGCAAAATAATGCGTGGAATAGCGGAATAAAGAACGTTTATATTATACGTCACGGTGCCTTAACCCAAGCATGCCCACGATAAAAGGGAGAAGGGAATTTACTTGAAAGAAAAATTATAGGCAGTTTTTTCTCCCATTGAGGCACTTCCCACACACACGCTGCCAGAAAGGACAACAACGACGACAAAAAAAGAGAGCGAGACAAAATATATTTTGGCAAGCAAGGGGAGTCCCACACTATATTTAGAATAAAAGGCATCTTTGTTGAAGGCTTGTTTTGTTAGACACCCACACTGAGAAACCCATCCATAATGCATGTTGTACCCATTGGGATTCAAATCAACAACAGCCAACCCAAAACGGAGCAGAAAGAATAAGCAGAAAAAGAGGAACAAACAAAGAAAGAAAAGCCAGTACGCAAAAAAAAGAATTGGCAGCTGTGCGGCACAGCCAGTCCTTGTACAAGAAGAGAAAGAAGGCATCGTCAAATAAACAGCATAAAGTGTTTGGTCTGCAAATTGTTTATAAAGACGATGTAGTGCGCTATACCCGGCCAACCATCTTTTTTGAAGATGTTCCTTTAATACCTACTAATAATTTTCTTTGGGTTCTTTTCTTTCTCTTTTTCTGTTCTCTGTAGCCAGCTTCTGGTCTATCGCCTTAATACTCTCTTTCTCTGTCTGCGACAGCTCTGGCTTTATATTGTAATTCCGCCGATCGGCCGACTGTCTGACTGATAAACAAGCAATTTCGCTTCTTACGGGAGAGATTATTCGCCGCGACTATATGAGCACTCCTCGTTTTGTTTGATTAATTTATCTTTATAATTAATTTTTTTGACATCTCCCCCGCCTCGCACATTCCTGCGCTCGCTGGCTTCTTCTCGCTCACAACACATTTATCCAATAATGCAGATCTCGGTTATTGCATACTTGCTGGCTATCGGTGTATATGCCCAGTCTCCGGCATCCGATCCGGCTGCCGCTGGCGCAGCTGACCCCGCAGCCGCCCCTGCCGCAATTCCTGCCGTTCCTGCTGCCGGAGTGGCCGATCCAGCTGCTGCTGCCCTCGCAGCCATCAACTCGCCTTTACCGGCGGCCGACGCACAGGCATCCCCGGCACTTCCCGCCGGAGTCTCCCCGGCGGTCGACAGCCCAGCTGCCGACTCCCAGGCAGTCCCTGCGCTCCCCACCGTTGAGGTTCCATCGGCATTAGACGTCGCCAGCATCAACAACCTGGCAAGCAGCGTGCAAGACTCCCTGTCGACCGACGCCGACAGCTCCGCCTCTGCCTCTGCTGACTCGACCGTCGACAGCTCTGCGCCGTCGCCCACGGACAGCAGCGCATCGGGCTCCAGCGACGACTCGAGCGACTCGGCAGCCACCAGCGCGGCAACCAGATCTAGATCGTCCGACTCGGACAGCGAATCCGATGCCAGTGACGATTCCGACGCAAGCGACGAGTCGAACGACAGCGACAAGGACAGCGAGTCTGAGAACGAAAAGTCGTCGGAGGACACTGAGAGCTCCGAGTCCGAGAGCGTCGAGTCGACCACTGAGGACGAGTCGACCACTGACGAGGAATCGACTGATGAGTTTTCGAGCGGCGAGGATAGCAGCTTTGAGCTTTCGGATGACTTTAGCTCTGCTGCGGCATTGGCACCCATGAATCTCCTGTTGTGCGTCGCTGGCGCAATGGGCGCCGTTGCTCTGTTCTAAAGACAAAGAAACAAGAAACAAGCCAAAGCAAAAAACGTAAACAAAAATATCCCGCTTCGTCTCTTTCCCAGATAAGCCTCCTTTGGCACTTTGTTTTTGCTTCTACAAGCTGCTTTGGGAATAATGCGCTGGGGTCGGATTTGGGGGATATACGGGTGGCTCCTAAGGAGATGTTTATTGTTGCTAGTGGTGCTTCTGTTTTTGTTTTATTATTATTTGTGTGTAATCCATTCATATTTTTCTCTTTTACTTTCGAAATCAATTTAATCATCAACATCTATGCTGCTGGTTACTCCATGCCTGAAATGTCGCACTTGTAAGGTACGGGGGCTCTGGAATCCCAAAGTGAACAAAATGTGCAAGCCCCAAACGATGGCATCTCTTGCCTTCGTTCGGCACAATTGGCGCTATGGCTTTGGAGAGCTCTCTTCCTTCCCCCATGCATATCAACGCAACAACGTCTGCTTTTCATTTTCGCCCTTGTATTAAACAAAGGAGGCTTATTGGAATGCGCCATATGTTTACAAGTTTTTTTCTACTTCTTTCTTTCTACTGCTGCTGCTGCTGCTGCCCCAGCTTCCTGCATCATCAATCACTAGATTATTTTTCTTCATATTTGTTTGCTTGCATTGTAAGAGTAGTGGAGTTGGCCAGTAGAAACATGCAAATGTGGTGTCTTTTTTCTTGTAAATGTGGAAAACCAGCCGTACGAATTACAAACAAACAGATAATGGATTGTTCAAAACGGCCTATTGTCTTTGACGTTTTTCAAACACCAATAACAAAAAGATTCACATGGAAGCCACTGCTTTTTAACCCACCCACTATTTTTTTAATTCTGCTCTTCAACTCGATTCAATATGACTCGGTTTTTACCTTGTGTTTTGCTTTGCAGCTGTCTCGGCTTGCAAACAAAAAGCAAAACAAAAATAAAAAAAATGAAGAGCAGGGCGAACCTGCATCCGCTTTCGTTTGGATACAATACTCTGGGAATGCAAACAAACAGAGGAAGGAACAGAGCAACATGGAAAGAGGAAACCAAGATGGAATCGAGGTTGCAAAGGCTGAAAAAGATACATCTTGTTATTTGCTATTTTTCAAGCTCTCCTTTTTTTAATACTCTTTGCGCTTCTGATACACTACATCCATTTCGCTACTATACACCGGCTACTGTTCTTCAATATACATACTAATAACATACGATATTTTTTTATCACCCTTGCTACATATTCTCAAAATATACAATCAAAACAATAAAAGATGCGCGTCAACTTTGTCCTAGCCAGCATATCGACAATAGTGCTTGTTGCTATAGCAGCGGACACCGACTATGACAAGTTTATGAACAGCTTGTCCTACAACTGGCAGAACGAGTTCAGCGACCTGCGTTACCAAGTTGCGCAGCTCCAAAAGGACGACCCTCAGGCATACAGCCAATTGGCAGCCCAGCTGGGACTGAAGGCAGGCGCAAACATCGACGTCCCATCGCAGTTCAACGCTCAGTGGGCCAGCAAGTTTGTCCAGGCCGCCGGTCTCTACACGCCGCCAGCGGCAACCTTCGATCCCGCCCAGGCAAAGCCCACGGCGGCCGACCAGCCCGACAAGGAAAATCTCGACGGAAACCTGTTTGCAAGCGCCCTTGCCGCCGAAACAACGGGCAGCAACGAAAATAGTAGCGATGGAGATGTCAGTGACAGCAAGGGCAACGACAGCTCCGATATAGAGGACCTGCTGAGCAGCCATAGTGGGAGCAAGACCAAAGGCTCGAGTAGTTCGAGTCACCACAAAACCTCTGCTTCGCATGAGGACGGCGACGATGACTCTGAAGGCAATAGCGATGATGGAGAGGAAAAGGATAATGATACGTCGCAGCAGTTTGGCAACCCCGTTGTTGGCAACCTCAACACCGATAATACGCCTATTGTGCCCAGCGGCCAGGGATACAGCGCTGGTCAGGCGCTGGCGATCAGCGCGCTTTCACTGACCATGCCCTTTGTCCTCTCGTTTATCTAGGCTCGGACAAGGCCAAGGAGCGGGACAGGCAGAACCGGAAAGAGAGACCAACCAAAAATGACGAGAAGAAAAATACGCTGCCTCGGTGTGTGTGCCATTTTACATTTTGCTGCTATTTTTAAGAATATGCTCTAAACATAAATAAACTCATTTCGTACGGTCACAAAGCAGAGACACTAGGTGTATGGTGTTGCCGATGCACAGCCCAGAGCCCGCCCATACACATATTCCTCTTCGCATGGCACTCCAAGGATTAGAAGGAAAATGTCTACGTTATTGGCCATCAAGCAAACGACATAACGCAAAATGCAAATAAAAACCATTCATTACTATATCTAATGCTCTCAAAGCTATATATCAAAAAAATCACAATTCAACCACGACTCAAACAAAGACGCCCTCCCTCGTCATAGGCTCAAACAGCACCGCAAACCCGCAAAGACCGACGCCAAAAGCCAGCCAGACCAGGTACTTGTACTGTGGATGCCCCTCTGCCCGAGAAAAATCAGGCAGCCCCTGGTAATTGCAAAAGGCATGTGCGCAGATAGGCCCAGCAATGCTCTTTGTCCTTACGAACAGGGCAACCGCAAACCAGCCGAACAGCGTGGTGTAAACGAACTGGAACGTCGTGCCAAACAAGACAAACTTCAGCGGCCTGCCGTCCCTATACTGCGACACCGCGTGGTGGATATGCGCAAGACCAAAGATCAAAGGCGAAAGAAAAATGGACCTGTTGGCGGACATCCCTGCGGCGGCCCACAGGGACACGACTGATGACCGGAACACAAGCTCTTCGGTCACCGGTCCCACGACAAAGTTGCGCATAGCCAAGGGCTGGTTCCACAATGTCTCCGGAACCCTACGCAAGCTAGCCCACTCGACGCCGCCATCGAGGTAGTCTAGGACCAACGGGCCCAGGTATATCGTGGCCGTCAGTACCGTGGCCACAAGCACCGACGGCGCTATACGCGCGGGATCCAGCCCCAGCGACGCAACGACGCCTTTTTGCCCCCACTGTCTCAGAAGCAAGGCTGAGAGCCCCAGAGAAACTGCCGTGGCTATGGCCGCCCCGCGTATCCTCTGCTTGACTACGTGCGGGTGGTTGCGGTCGTGCACTGACGCGTCGGGCGCTGCGAATATCGCTGACACAAGGTATATGCTGGCCACGAACAGCGCGCCAAAGACCACGGAGATAGCGACTGCCGCCGAAACGCTGGGCTGCTCCAGCCACGCCGGCAGCTCTGCAAGGGCAGTAGTAAAAGAAAATGGCATTAAAACAACACTAGGCAGACTGCTAAATAAATGCGATTCAATGAAGCGAAATTACAAAGAGAAAAGGGGAAAAGCAAAAAAATATCTTCAAAGAAGCGCTCGCCAATTAAGAAACGCCTGTGAATTTACTTGATGCTCTAAAAATTTATTTTTCGAAAGCTGCTGCTGAATTAACAAACAGTGCAGCATTTTAAAGAAAGAAGAATGAAGAGGGGAAATGAGCAGAAAAAGTGCTTTCAGAAAGAGAATATAAAGCAATGTTTGCGTTTAGAGTCGATTCAACTTAGTCGTCCTCGTCCCAGTGGCCGGCCTGCTGCTTGGGCAGCTTGGGACCGCCGGCGGTCTTTGCCATGACGATCTGGTCGACCTGCAGCACGGTGAGCGCGGCCTGAGTGGCATATGTCAGGCCCCACTGCTTGACGGCAAGCGGGTCGAGGATGCGCGCCTCGCAGGCATCGACGAGGCGTGGCTCGTAGTCGCAGTCGACGTCGACGCCGATGCTCGGCCCAGCAAGGCTGTTCTGCGCCGATGCAGAAGAGTGGTGCGCCGCGATCAGCTTGGCCACAAGCGCCGTGCTGTCGACGCCGGCGTTGTCGCCCATGGTGCGCGCAAACACCTCCAGCGCATGAGCAAACGCCTTCATGGCGTGCTGGTTGATGCCGGCTGTGCGGTCGGCCGCCTCCTGGACAAGACGTGCGAGCTCCATCTCGGACGCGCAGGCGCCAGGCACGAGGCGTGGGTCCTTGGTCAGCGCCTTGACCACGTTGACGCCGTCGTCGACAGCGCGCTCGGCGTCGTCCAGCGCGTTCTGCGTCGCGCCGCGCAGCACCACGGTGACCAGCGGCGAGCGCTGGATGCGGTCGGCAAACGACGGCCGCTCGCTGGCGTACTCGCTCGCAGCCAGCTCGTCGGCGGTCCACTGGCGGATGATGGTGACGCGGTCGCCGCCGATCTCGGTGGTGCGGATCTCGTCGCAGTAGCCCATCTCCTCGGGAGTAGGCACACCCAGACGCGCCAGCGGATTGGCGCCAACAACGCGGCACAGGCGACGCAGCTCGAACTTGGACGGCACCTTGAGCGCCAGGATGCCGCAGCGGTTGAAGTAGTGCAGGGCCAGATCGCCCACGCCTGAGCCGCAGATGACGGCCTTGACGCCGGCTTCGTGCAGCTCCAGCACGACCTTGGCCATCTGCGCCTCCTCGCCCTTGGTGTAGTCCAGCATCTCCTTGGCGTTGTGTAGCAGGACCGTGCCCTTGGTCTCGGTCTGGCCCATGTCGACTGGACACGAGAACACGGCCACCTTGGCGAACCGGACGCTCTGTGCCGCCGTCTCGGGCGCGCGCGGGAACACCATGCCGTGCTCAACGCGGCTCTGCGACAGCGCGCCGCCGAGAACCTTGACGACCCTGACGTTGTCAACGTTGAACCGCTTGGGATCGCGCACGGGCATCGCCGCCGCCACGGCCTCGGCCACCAGCCCGCCAAGCATGTCCTCCTGCCCGTACTGCTTCGAGGCTATCGCCGTCTTGATCGCCTTCAAAAGCTCGTTCTTGTCTGCCCAGTCGGCCACCCTTTCTGTCGACAAGCCCTCCAGGCCGCTCAGCGCCGACTTGAGCGCCAGCTCGTAGCCCCGAGCGATTTCCGACGGATGCAGACCCATGCGCAGGAGCGACTCTGCCCGCTGCAAAAGCTCGCTCGCAAAGATGATCACGTAGTTGGTGCCGTCGCCGGCCTCGGCCTCCTGCTGCTGGCTGGCCATGACGATCAGCTTGGCCGCCGGGTGCACCACTTCGAGCTCGCGAATAATGGTCGCTGCGTCGTTGGTCACAAACAGCTTCTCCAGGTGGTTCACAACCATCTTGTTGCGCCCATTGGGCCCAAAGGACGTCCGCGTAATCTCGCTCATCTCCTTGGTCGCCTGAATGTTGCGGAATATGACCTCTTCCAGGCCCTGCAGGTTTTTGTATCCCTCCTTGAAGAGCTGGGGGCCGTTGGCCTGCGGAACACGGAGTGCCATTTCTAATCTGCTACTACTGGTATGTTAATATTATTTTAATTGTGAGCGAAATAACGACAAAGAGAGCAAAAAATAAATAATACTAGTAATAGCGAATGGAAATATAAAGAAATTGCACGCATACGCGCTCTATGCAAAAAAAATAGCCTCTGGCCTGTGTTTTGCTTAGGAAAAATGTTCGATCCACGCACGCTTTTTATTTATTCTATGTGTTTCCAGCGTTTTGATCTTTGTGATCGCAACTGGCATTTGCAGATCAGCAGATCAAGGACAGTGGCAATCAACATGCAAAATGCCAGGCTGGGGGAAATGAAAACGAAAACTCCGACTTACTGCTCTAACGGCTGTTCTACTTTATGGACGCCAGCGTGTCAGCGCAAGAGGCACGCTGAGTCAGTAGAATTGGTTTTTTGTTTGTTTTGGTAAAAAAAACGTTTTCCAAATAAAAAAAAAGTAATTTTATGTTTTGCAGCAACAGCGCTTTATATCGCTTTCCAAAGTTTGTTGGCTATTATTTTAGGAGAAAGCGAGAAATAAAGCTTGGTTGGATGTTTGTAACAAGATCATTATCTTTTGGCTGTTTGCCTTGACAATGACTGTATTGAGTCATTGTAAAATAAAATTGCTATCAAGCGCATGAATATCTAAAAAGTGACTTTAATCCTTTCCAATAAAAGTGCGAAGCTTTTCCTTTTAAATTTTATTAAGGATATCAACGAATTGCAGCTTTTCGATTAGCAAGGTCTACCCAGTTATTGGTTGCTTTTGCATTTCTACATGCCCTAGTCATTTTACAAAAAAAAGCCATGATATTGCCTCTTGATATATGGAAATTGTTGCATTCGACTCTTAATCAAATATATTAATTATTGGAATTCTTGCATCCCGCAGTATAACACAGTAGCCTTTTTCTTTCTCTTTCTCCAGGTTGTTTGTTTACATTTTTCGATTATCCCACTGCGTTAACTTGTCTATATAATTTTAAAATATAAAATATCGCAGTATCATCTCCAAATACTGGAGTGAAAAAATAAAGCCGAACCCAAAAACATCAGGTTTATATACACCGGCGCAGCCAATGTTTGTTTTGGCAAACAATGCACATTTTCAACAACAAAAAAATTTTATCCTTCTCCACGCTTCGCCTTTACCTCGATCAGTGCCTTGCTTTTTCCCTCCATCTCTTTACCTTATTGTCCGACATTACGACTTGCTTGCTTGCTTTATTTTTGTTACGATAGCTGGAAAAGCTCGCGCATTATTTATTTTTATATTTATTTCTATTTTATTTAAAATACCCCTCCAGCAAAGCAATCAAAGGCCATTCAACGGAATATGCGGTACCATCCATTGTTAGACACTGCCCCAAGCAGCGTTGCATCAATACTGCTGTCATTGATCGGCAGCTTCCTGAGCATCTCTGGGTGCGCCTATATTGCATACCGCCTGCACAAAATCAAGTACGAAACTTCTTTTTCGTACTGGAGAACCAGGCACTACTTGATTTTTATACTCACCTGTACAAACTTTGCCATGTCCTTGTCGGCCTTGATTTCGGGCTTTTTCTACTTGGTTTTCGGCCGGCTTGCTTCGGTCGCAGGATGCACAATCAGCGGAATGACCGAGTTTTGGGCACAGCAGGTAAGGACAAAAAGAGCTTTGACTGGAAAGGTCACGTATTAAGCCGATCCTTTGTGGCAAGTGCCTGCCCGCGTCAGAAAAAAAAGTGACTAAATACAAAAAATAAGACTAGACATTGCAGTCTATTTCATACATTTCAATTTGCAATAATACCCGCTAATCATGCCATTGCTGCTGGCTCATAAAACAGCTTTTTTTTTAAAAAATTTTAATTAGGCCGTTGATGTCTCGATTGTGATTGTCGCGCTTGCCGTCTTGGCGTCGGTATACAACAAAAACCTGTGGATGCGGCACAGACATTGGATCCAAACAAACATGGCGCCGGTGTTTGGCATCGTCCTGTTTCTTCCGCTGGTGTTCACCATTGCGACCCAGATAATATGGCGCTTTCGGTCGTCCGAGTTTGCCTACTGCTGGGTCCCTCGCCACCCGGTGTACGCTCGCTGGGTGGCCATTGAGGGCTGGCGCGTGCTGATAATCCTGGGGCTGATTGCGGCATATCTGCGCATAGTCTTTACCGTCAGGGCAAACAGACTCGATCCCAAGCCGCAGATAAGCTGGCCCATGAACGGATCAAGGAAATCAAGACGCAGATACTCTGCCATTGACAGCGGAATGGTCTCTCGCGTCACGAATGATCCGCGCGGCCTGTTTAGCCAGTCGATGTACAACATCAATCGCTGGGCAAGGTCAAAGATTGGTCGAGCAAACAACGTGGACGACCCGTCCGCAACGCGGGTGCTCACTGGGCTGCGCAATGATAGCCGGGACCACTCGCACCCAATGGGCGACGCGTCGTTTTACAAGACTCACTACCTGCCTGAAAACGACATCGCGTCCGAGGACAGCTCCAGCGAGGTGTTTTATACGACTAAGCACCTCAACTCGACCACGCTTAGCCTTGTCAGGGGACCCAAGAGCTACTACGAGCAGTTCAAGCGTTCTTTTGTAAACAATATTGTTCGCCGCTTCATCATTACCACCGACATCCCTAGTCCGACGATTGCTCAGAGCATATTTGACCGGATTGCCAAGAACCCACACGAGTGCGCCAACTCGACTTTGTGCGACTACTGCCATTCTTCAGAGACTCCGGGCCAGGTAGATTCTAAGCTGGCAAGCGTAGAGCGCCTTAATGCGCCTGTTGGAGGCGAGACGAGGACGCTTAAGCGCTGGTACTCTGCTCTAACCGGTCTGCTCTCCAAGCCCGCCAAGGCGCCATCATCGGCGCAGAACAACGCGCAGCTGGCCGTCTACAGCCTCCGGCGGTCGCACACGGCGCCGGTGTTTACGAGTGACAAGGCGACAATGTGCAACCAGATGTTCAAGCGGCCGGCGAGGTCGCCTGCAGCGACTGACTCTATTGCCTCGTATGAAAACAACAATGACCTCGACGACGATTGCACAAAGTATGGCGTCACTTCTCAGGAGCACACATTGATCATGACGGAGTACTGCGACCCGCTTTCGCGGTTCCGCAACTTTGGCGTCAAGAAGCGCCAGGAGCCCAGCAACGACTCGAGCGTCTTGCCCGATAGCGCCTACGTATCTGAGAAGATCCATCGCTTGTTCGGCGCATCTGTCGAGATACCCCCGCACGCAATCCACCGCGTCAGCGTCCATACCAGTGGCCCTGCGTACCCGATGCCGGCGCGCACTGCGCCGCCAACCTCGCTTTCGCCGCAGCCATCGTCTGCTGGAAACAAAGCCGCGGATAGCTCTGGCGATGCCAATGCTGCTGGCTCATGCGAGTCGCCTTCGCTCAGCGTCTACAGCCAAAGCAGCGGTCCACAGAAGAACCACGTGGAAAAACTTGCTTCTCTTGAAGAGGGCCACTGGACATCCGCTGTAGAGAGGTGTCGCATGGAGCGGCAGTCGCAGCTTGATCTCGCCGAGAAAAGCCCCAGGCTGCGGATATCCCGCCTCTACGTCTATCCGCTCGCTTATATCGCGATATGGCTGCCATCGATCGTTTACTACATCATGTCGACGTATGTGTATTATTCCGCATTTGAGTCTTCGGGACACCATTGGAAGAAATCTTTGGATTTCGGCGGGCTTCCTGGACACTGGACCGAGGGCCAGAACATGAACCGCGCATGGCCCTATCTGACGCGGATCATGGACAATGTCCCTGGTAGCAAGAATATCGGATGGATGGCTGTGGTCCAGTCTATACACATGCTCAGCGGTGCCATTGATGCTGTGCTTTTCTGGCTGACCGAATAAAGAATGTGAAAGAGGAACATTCAGAGTAAATAAATAATCATTTGTTGGTACATATGTTTATTTTGGACAATTGAAGTTACAGCTTTAAGGAAATATATTTTCTGTTTCTTTCCAGCGCAGTAGCGTGGCGATGATCATACCGAGTCATGAAATTATTTTTGCTCATGCGTTATCAATTTGGTTATTAAAACAGTAG
>JANBOW010000023.1:0-42059 GCA_027575335.1 Coemansia sp. RSA 2599 | reverse complement strand
GAGCGAGGATACAATAGCTTTGCTGACGAGCAGGGCTTCCAGTACAGGTGTCCAGCTGTCTGAGGTCATGCATAAGGTTTCTCCTATCAAGAGGACCAGCATAGCTGCAGGCGGCAATGTTGCAGATACGCAGCATTCGCCAACTGCACTGAAGAAGCGCAAGGTGGTTGATACAGAGTGATTTCTATTTTCCGGGAAATACAATTTAATTTTTCTTTTTTGGAGTAGTTTTAACAAATAAATAATTGACAAAACTGCTCAAAACGTTAAAGGTCTTTCAAAAGCTCAATATGGAATCCCGTTCGTCGCCTTTTGGAACTGGTCATAGAGAACCGTACGACGGTTTTCATACGAGTCGCTGATACGATCAGCCATAAATTGTGCAGCATCTCTCTCGGTCTTTTCGAGCTGGAACCTGCTCCTCAGCTTAGCCAACGTCGATTCTCCCTTGAAGCAAGGAAGCCCCGATTCAAGCATCAATGCCACAACGCTGATGATCCGCTCGGCATAAGGACGGCTCGCCAGATACGCCTTGATACACAGCTCGCAGAACAGCTTGTATGGCTGGGCTTCCGACGACCCGCCCATCACCTGGATATACTCTGATGTCAGCTTGAACGGCGCCGACTCAAATGTGATTCCGCCGGGCGCAATGTCCAGGATAAACCCAAAGTCAATATGCACGATATGACCCTGGTCATCCAGCATAATGTTGCCGTTGTGCCGGTCCTTGAACTGAAGCAAATAGGAAAGCACCGAGTAGGCAGCCAGCGACTGAACAAAATTGTTGCGCGCCTGCTGGTACTGGATAGAATCAACGCCGTGGTAGCGAGTGGCAAAATAGTCGCTCAGAGAGTTGACCTTTTCGCGGCCCATTTGGTCCCGCGAAATCGAGTTGGGAATAAAATCTATAACGCCGCATCCAGGCGCCGTCGCCACGACTCTGTAAGGAAACAGGTAGAGATCCAATCCACAAGACGTAAATATGTTTTTAAACACCGCGATCAATTGTAGAGCCAGCACGTCCTGTCGACAGTCGTCGCCCACCTTGAAGATAGCTGACAGACGAGTGATGACCTGGTTCTTCTTGTCCGCCGAGCCCTTGCGGTCGCCCTCGCGCTTGTCCTCGGTAGAAGTCTTTGCCTTGTCTGCGTATTTGGTAATGCCGCTCAAAGCAGGCTTGTTGCTAACAGGTCCGAGCTCTGGCGACTTTGACAGCGCCGGCTGAATCGATGGTCCCCGCTGCGAAACGCTGTACGAGCGAGCAGAGTTAAGGTATTCCAGACTGGGGCGTCCACTGGACCGATCGCTTTTCTGCTGGTGCTGCTGCTGATTCTGCCGAGAAGATATGCCGATAAGGTCAGGAGCATCGCTGATTGCAGAGCTGTTGGTTCGCTGGATATCGATCTTTGTCTTGACCAGCTTGGACGATAGGTACTCGGCATCTATAGGCTCCGAAACAAACGAATTCCGCTGCGGTTCTGCCTCCATTTCGCCATTCGCAGCAGCAGCAGCAGCGGCGGCGGCGACAGCCTGCTCCTTGCGCTCTTGTCCCATCTGCTCGTCTTCGCAGCCATTGATCTGGATGCTAATCTGAGCACTCAGCGGACGCGACTCCTGGATAACAGGCAGCTTGCCAGCACCAGACAACCCAGGCGAGTCCAGCGATAGCTCCCTGCGGCTGTGAACGTCGCCTTCGCTTTCGTCCGCCGTGTCTGGAACGTCAGAAGTGGGCGTAACAGTGCGCTCAGACTCCTTCAGAAGCTCCTGCATCTCATCGCTGTTCTCCGCAGGCCGGCTGATGATGAACGTAGCCATAAACGGCGCCTTCGCATGACTCTGCAGCGGACGGCCACTGTCGTAGTCAATGTCGATAACCGTGCCCTCGGGATTGCTCGGCAGATACACCCCGGGCTCGACCTTTATCTTGCGCATCTCCTCGTCGATCTTGCGCTTCTTCTCCGGCTTGCTCTTCTTGATAAACGGCTTGAGCTTGCCCGAGATACCAGTGACCTCGTTAAAGAAGCCAAATTCCTTTTCATAATACTTGCGGTCGTCGCCGCTAAGCGCATCAAGGATCTTCTTCACTATGCAGTCGAGTACCGGCTTGATCGTATCGGGGACCTGCGAATCCTCGTCCTTGTACATATTAGCCTTCATGTTCCAGATGATCTGGTGCGCAAATAGCTGCGAGATCTGCGCTGAAGAAAGTATCGCTCGCTCGACGTACCCGGAGACATCGTGCCGCAACGCCTGCACCAGCTGGGGAATGTAGAAGAAGGTGACGTCGACTGGGAAGCTCTCCAGTGCCCGCATCGAATATTGCAGCGCCAGCGGACTACGAGCCACATGCGGCGACGCCAGATACGCGGCAGAGGTGATCGGTGGCACGGGGCTCCAGTAGATCAGGAATTTCAGCTCTCTAAATGTCAGCGGAGACGCCAGGTTGCTGAACAAGCCGCCGGTCGCAGACGCCGACCCGGTGCTGCCCGATCCGGCGCTCGCCGAAGTTATCTGAGGCGAAGCGCCGCTGACGCGAAGCTGGTCCATCAAAAGCGGCAGGGCATCTGGATCCAGGACCAGCTCGCCGGGGAACTTGCAGATCAGGCCGGTTAACTCGCGACGAATAGCCGGGTGCGAAAACCGCTGCGTAAGCTGTACAGCTAGACGCGGATCAGCCACCCATGCATCCAGAACAAGGTTCTGCCAGCCGGCCTCGGACATATCGGTGTTGCGAGCAAAGCGCGAGACGTCGGGGAAATACGAAATCGACTGGCCCGTTGGATTCGCCCAGGTAGCCATGCGGCAGATCTCGTTTTCCAGGAGCAAGAGCAAAAGCGACCTGTTGCGCTTCGCTCGCTGGCACAGCTGGTCGCGCGGAACGCCCAGAATGGTTGGCTCGCAAGATGCGCCGTCTTCGGAATCGTTGGCAAGCGACGATGCGCTTGCTGCCTTGGCAAACTCGGACGTGCCTGGATGCGCCTGGCCGCCGATCCCGCGCGACTGGTGGCGGCTATGCGGGCGGATCTTTACATTCGCCACGGCAGCCAGAATACCCGTGGCCGTAGAAGAAGCCGATGCCGACGCCGGTGCTGCCGGCGCAGGTGCCGCTGATGCCGCGGGTACTGTCGCCGTCGCCATAGCCGCGGGCTCGCTGCCAGCTGACAAAGGCGAGTCGCCGCGCACGGCTCTCCTGGTGTCAATAAGGACCTGGATCTCCCGGGCTATAGACGCCTTGCTGCCGCTGAAGCTCCAGCGCGGGGGCAGCGCGAACCAGCGGAATGCCATTCGATACAGCCCATCGCGAAGCGTCGACTCTAGCACCGGGCTGGACTCAAAGCCGAGGTTGAGCAATTTGAAACCAAGATGCACGAGCATGAACAGCGGGCCGCGCGCAAGCGCATTGGTGGTAATGCGGCTGGCGTTGTCAAAGGTCGCCTGGAGAATCCTCAGCGTCGCGCTTATGACGTTAAAGTTGGTATCCGGGAGATGCTTGACAGAGTCAAAGCGCTGCGTGATAAACTCTATGAGGATTGTATGCGGCGCCAGGGCACAGGAGATCGAGGCATGGGCGCGTGCACGCGCAGACTTGTCAGACGGCGTATAGGACATGCGCGCGGCGAACGGGTTCTTGGGCTCGAACCGCTGTGAAAACAGGCCGCGGTGCTGTTGCACCAGCCACATCCACGCAACGGTGACCTCGACCATCAGCAGCACCTCGACCGCCGGCCGCTCGACTATCAGCTTGGTCCACATGTGCGCAGACGCCCGCATCAGCCGCTCCTCGAACAGCGTCAGGGGCACCCACACGAGAAGCCTGACGAGCTCGCGGTCGATCGAGTCGCCGGCCATGACGTAGTGCGTGGCATGGTGCAGCCGGTCGATGACTGCGCGGGTGTCGTGCAGCGGCTGCGGCAGCTGCGGCGCATCGGGGCTATCGACGGCAGCGGCATATACAGCCGACAGCTCGCTCTTGAGCGCTGCCACGTCGGTGTCGCGGCCTATGTATCCGCGCAGATAATCGCGCAGCCCCAAGCGGTAGTTGAACGGCGACGCATTGGTCGAGCTAAGGCTGCTCGCAGGGTCCTCGGCAGACGCCATGCCATACCGAATCGAGTTTCCGACTTCCAGCGCCAGGGCATGCCCGATATGCGGCTCAAAGTTCAAGTCGTCGTCGCTGGGCGTCGCCAGGTACGCCTGCAGAAGCGTCTCAAGCTCCATGGGCGCAGCGCGTCCGGCATGCTCCAGCCAGCGACGGGCGCAGCCTGACACGCGCGAAAAAAGCTTCTTGCGGTACGAGATGGAGTCGGGAAGCTGCAGCGTGATTCCTAGGGTCGTCGACGTAAACCAGTACACAGGGACAAACTGGTCGTCCTGCTCGGCCTTGCAGCTCTTCCACACGAGCTGCACCAGCTCCAGCAGCGTGCACACGACGGCCTTGTCCAGCACGGCCTGCGGAAACGCCTTGAGAATGACATCGGCGAAGTGCTGCGCCCACCGACTAACGAGCTCCAAATGATGGCAGGCGGCGACCATCAGCTCGCGCACCTGCTCCTTGACTCGCAGCGCCACGTTGCCCACGGGCTGGCTGTCGATCGCCCAGCGTCTGGTGGTCGTTTCGCGCACGTACGTGGCCACGACCTGGTCGGCGATGCCCTCGATTGCTGGAAGCAGAGCAGAGGACGCCACGGCGGCGTTGCTAAAGTACTTGAGCATCGCCGCACAGCTGCCAGCCGCTGCCCGCGCGGTCTCGACGCTATGCACTGACTGGAGAAAGGCCAGCTGCGCAAAGCCAAGACTGCGCACCAGGGGCTGCGCAGAAGCCGGCATCAGGGGCAGAAGCGTGTTGCGCATGCGCGCAGTGGCTTCGTTCGTCGAGTTGGACCCTGCGTCGCGCTGCAGCACAGAGCTGAAGGCCAGCTCCGTCTCCAAGTAGTTGACCGACGATGCGTGCACCAGGACGGGCGCCTTGACCGCAAGAGCAGCAAACGCAGCGCCGTAGACGGCCGCATGCGTCGGCTCGACCAGGTACCCGCGGGCAACCACATGGAACCAGAAATCGCGCCACAGATCAACAATCTCCGAGGACTCGCCAAACAGCTCGTAGTCTGCGCCAGCAACAAGTGCCTGCAGAACCGGCAGATACACCGACAGCGGAGTCACCATGCGCCGGCGGTACCGCGAGGGCATCGGGATCTCGACGCTTGCATCGACAAAGGCACGCAGCACCATGACCAGCAAGGCATCGGCGGCATCACGCCGCTTGGCAACCGCCGCCGCCAGCTCAGCCAGAATCCGAGCCGCCACGGCCACGGTAGACGGCAGATCAGCGACGTCGCCATACTGCACCTGCTTCAGCGCACAGGCCACGACGTCGGAGAAGACAGCGCGATCAGCTATCCGCGCCACATCGGCCGCGCACTCTAGCGCCAGAGGCAGCAGCGCAGGCGAGCTGAAGAACCGCGGGGCGCAGAGCATGCCGACCACAAGCGGCGTCAGCTCGCTGTCCATGCAAGCCGTGGCGATGCGAGCGAGCACCAGGGCGACGCTGCGCGATACCCGAACGCCTCGCTTGCCATCGGCGCTAGCAGTGGCCAGGGTGCCGAAGAGCGTATGCACGACGGAGATAACGCGGGCATGCGACGCAGCGTTGTTCTGGCGCAGCGCCGACACAAGCGCGTCTGCGGCGGGATCGATCAACGCGTGCTCCTCTGCAGACGCGCAGTTTTCTGCAGGAAGCGCATCGATCAGGCACTGCGGCGGCGTCGTGACAAAGCCGGTTGCAGCAGACACGATGGCCGCACGCGCGCTGGAGAAGAACACAGCCAGGGCAGCCAGCACACGCATGCACACCTGGGTCAGGCTGCCAAGGCCGTATACTTGGGCGCTCCGTAGATGTGCCTGGATGGCGTTCAAAAGCCGCGGCTCCGCACGGCCAAGAAGCATGCAGCTCAGAGCCGCAGCGTACAGACTGCGGTACATTATGCTGCCGTCGGCAGGCGGCGCCTCGCCAGCAGCGCCAAGCATGCGGGCACGCGCGTCGTCAAATGTCTGCAGGCTCAGCGCCAGGATATGCTCGTAGGCGCTTTGTTCGTCGGAGCCAGCCATAGACGTGTCCATGTCGGGCGAGTCGACCTGAGCGATCATCTCCCACAGCTGGCGTGGGTCGCTATTGTCCACGGTGGCCGAGTCCAGGTTCCCGCTGGCAACCAGACGCACGGCCAGCCGCGACTCGAGAACAGCGCGCAGAACAAGCAGCAGCTGGCCGGTCAACCGGACGCTAGTCAGCCGGCTGCCGATTTTCATGGCCAGCGCCTGTGCCTGCAGCACGTCGTCGCCGCCAAAGCGATACCTGGTGTGCTCCAGCGCCGCCATGGTTCCCAGCAGCGCCGGGGCAGCAAACGCCACAGCCGACCCATCGTCATCGCCCTTCGCGCTCCCACGCTCGTCGCTCAGCGTATCCACCAGGACATGCACGTTCGCCCATACGCGACCAAGCACCGCCTGCGCCTCTCCACCGGTCGCCCGCGATGCGCACTCGAGCAGACGCTCGGTCAGCTTCTCCAGAAACCAGTGCTCCGTAGGCACGCCCTGCAGCTCAAGACGCTCGGCCGAGTACTGGTACCGCGGAAGCGCGTCGACGTATGCGAGAACCCGCGGAAGCAATGCCTGGCGAAGCATGCTGGATGGCTGCGACTGGCTCAGAAGCTTTGCTAGCGCCAAGATGCCGTTGAGCTGACGGATGCCGACGTACTCTGCTGCTGCTGCGGCCTTGGATCCCGTTGATGGAAGCGGCGGACACTGCGCCAGTGCTCGTTGCACCGCGGGGTCGAGCAGCACGGGCTCGGCACCGGCGTCCTGCGTAGCGTAGGTGAGCGCCAGTGCTTCTGAGAGCTCCTCGAGAATAAGCGAATGGAGATTCAGGGTCTCCATTTGCTGAAGGATTGTGAGTATAAGATAAAAAGAAAAAGGAATAGAGAGAGGCGAGTATTGTTGAATCGAAATGTGGAAAGGGAAATGTATTTGAAAAAAGGAAGATTGTTTGTGTGTCCAGGAAAATAAATTGAAAATTAGAGGACTGAAGCAAAAGCCGATAAAACTGTCTAAGCGTGAGAGGAAGACAAAAAAAGGCGAATACAGCCATTCGCCCAAGAGATCGCTTTTCTTTCATATAATATTTTTTATTTTTATAGAGTCGTTCTTTATTTCTTTCTCCAGAGCAGCATTTACAATGAATTCAAGGGCCATATTCCAAAGAGCAGCGTGCTTCAGAGCACCGGTGTTCAGAGCACCGGGCTGCCACCAGATACAAGCCCAGCAGCCAAGCAGACGTCGGCAGCTGGCCAGCCAAGCAACCAAGCAAAGCGACGCCGAGCTATCCATCCTAGACCACGCACTGACCAAAGTACCCGAGCACGGATGGACCAAAACAGCGCTAATCCAGGCATCCCGCGACCTCGGATATTCCAGCGCCGCGCACGGAATCGCCGAGCCCATAGCCCTGATCAAGCACTTCATGGACCGCGCCCTAGACAACACGCTCGTCGAAGTCGACGACCAGCTCCACGAGCTACCGTCGGACCACCAGCAACTACGACTTGTATGCCGCGTACGTCTTCGCCAGACGCTCCCCCTGGCTGGCAGATGGCCGGAGGCTGCGGCGATCCTGGCGCAGCCGCAGAATCTGCCCGTGGCCATGGGTGAGCTGGCCAGGATGGCGTCGGAGTTTTGGTATTTGACCGGCGACCAGGCGACGAGGATCAACTGGTATGCCAAGCGCTCGGGTCTGGCTGCTGCGTACTTGGCGTCGGAGATGTACATGTGCGAGGATAGGTCGCCGGGCCACCGCGATACGTGGGCGTTCTTGGACCGTCGGCTGGAGGAGTTGATGGAGGCCCGCGATGCCGGGCTCAAGACCGTGGATTTCGCCAACCAGTTTACGCGCAACTTTTACAACATCCTGGCGTCGCGCGGCTTCATCGGCAGAGACTAAAAGCGGGTATTCGAGGATCAGAGCCAAGCGAGATGGTTAAGCATATATGAAAACAAAATCCAATTGATATGCTTTATGAGATGAGAGAATTGTAAAACAACGAAAAAAATAAGAAAAAAAAGACAGGAGGAAAAGGGAGAGGTAGATGGGGATAAAGTTGTAAAGAGGGGAATTTATACGTTCAGCTCGGGCGAGCTCTCAATGATGGTCTGCAGTCTCCGAACTCTGATGTAATCAAACACAGACTTGATAAAGATGCCGGCGCCAACAATCATAAGCAAGTAGGCGAAATACGCGTTGTCCAGCGGAGTATCCGAGTCGTCGCCAGTGCCCGGCGGCGGCGAGCCGGCGCCAGGGGCCCCGGGATACGACGGGCCGTCGTCGATGATGGGCTGGCCCAGATGCGTGCGGATGTAGAAGCCAAAGTTCATAAACGTGATTCCCAGACCGGCCAGCGAGCCGTTCTTTGCCGCATGCGAGCTGTGCAGCAGGAACGTCAGCATATAGCCGACGATCTGAAACGCCGTAGAAACAACCATGTTGGCCATAAACACGCCCAGAGACCCCACCGGCAGACCCTCTACCAGAAGTTCGTCCTCGTCGCCCACAGATATCACTGCTGTCTCAAAGTACGGCGGCGCCGACGTGGACTGCGGCCCGTAGATGTCCTGGTACGTCGGAAGCGGCTCATTGGGCACCTTGTCGTCGTAGCCCAGATACAGATCCGGCTTGGCAGACATGTTTGCAAAAACGCCATCGGTGGGATTGGGGACTGTGACGGCATGGCCCACGGCAGCACTGCTCGAAGACGATGCAGCAGCAGCAGCAGCAGAGCGGGCTGTTGCGCTAGAAGCCGAGCCCTGCTGAGCCGCAGCACCTGATGCATTTGCGTTTGTGGCTGCAGCCGATGATGTGCCAGCAACAGCGTCGTCAAACACCACCTCGGGATCGCTTTCGTCGGCCGAATCGTCGTCGTTGTCAGAGTCCAATGCCGAGGGAACCACGTTGGCGCGATGCTCGTGCGTAAGCTGCTGCTCATGCGAATCGTCGATATACTCGACCCCCATGCTGGTCTCGCCCGGCACCTGCAGCTCGTACTCGTCCAGCTGCTCTAGAATCTTGTAGCTGCGCTCTTTGACCATTTTGAAGCAACAAAGTGTGAAATAAAAAAGAAAGGGAAATAAATGAGGAGCAAAAGCTAATTAAATTGTAAAAAATAAAAAAGAGTGAGAGCAATTGCGAAGTATAAAGTCTTGTGCGAATGGACAAATAAAGGTGGAAACAAGGAAATGGAGATACAGAGAGGGAGGAGAGGCAAGGGAAGAGAAAACAAGAGCAAAAAGGGAAAAAAGGAGGGGAGTGTTTCAAAGCTTGAAGAAGTGAGTAGAATAGAAAATGAGAGGGCTTTTCGACTGAAGCTGAAGCTGTGGAGGACAAAGGAGAAAAAGCGTTTAAAGCCTTCCTGGTACAAAATCCCAGAAAGAACGCAAGCAAAAGAGTGGAAAAAACATGGCATCAGCAGACTTGGCAAAAGCCAGCTGCTGGAAATCGCAGCCCGTTGATTATTAATCTCTGCTGATTAGCGTGCTTGCTAATCTGCTTCCAGGCCCAGAACACGCCCAGACCCAATGGGAGCTGCGTCTGCTCTGCAAAAGGCGAGAAGGAGGGGTGCCTTGAGCGCCAAAAGGCTGGGTTTGCCCGCACGTGCTAGCTACACGTTCAGACCCCGACATGCGCAGAATAAAAAGTCAAGGAACGGGTCTTTTCTGCGCGATGCCTTTCCCTCTTCTTTTTCCTGAGCGGAAGCGCATGGCCTGGTGACCGCTCCTCGCTTGCGGCTGTGCAGACAATACCCGGCGGAGCCCGAATAGTGGGTCCCGCGCCAAATGACGCACTCGGGCAAGCCACGGAATCGCCAGCAGCAGCAGCGACACCAAGTCTCAAGCCGGGCATCGGCGCAGGGAGCACAGGGAAAGCCCAGCCCAGCGCAAAGCAGACAAGGGCGCAGGACGAGGGGAGGGGATATTAGACACAGAAGGCAAGCAGAATACTCCACCGCCAAAGTAATAGCAAAAGAACAACAAGCGCTTAGCAGCCTATCAGCACGATGAATCGACATGGTATTGTTGTCGATGCGCACCCCGAAGGACAAAAAACGATGCATTTGGTATCGTAAATGTTTACGTGCACATGAACGAAAAATAAAGCACGCATTCAGATGTCTGGGGTTTCTATTTGTCGAGCAACCAGGTACAAGGCTGCTTGCACTATAGGCGAGGTGCCGCGGACTTGCAATACCAAAGCAGAGGAGAATGGATGAACGAAAGAAAGAATGGGTTGGTGGATGGGCCATTGAGCCATGTTGTTTATTATTGCCATTGCGTCTTTCTGCGCTGTGCCTTCCGCGCCTTTGTCCCTGCCCTACTATCTCTATTTGCCTTGCCGTTTGGCAGCGTCGGATGCTGCTTTATCAAAGCGAAATTGCATTGCCTTTGATGCTTTCCCTTTCTGAGCGGTATCCCCGATTCCAACTTCAAGGTCGCCCCCCGAGCTGCTGCTCCTCCTCATAATCGTCGTCATCGCGGCCTTGTTGCCTGCGCAGAAAGAAAAACAAAACAAACAAAGCGGCATCCTCTGCCTGGATAAAGAGCACGCCAACAGACAAAATAAAAAGACAAACGCAACAATACGATTTTCCTTTTCTTTTGCTGCTTGCCCTCTGCTGATGCAGCCCAGGGCTTGTGTATGCGAGCGGCGAATCGAGACATGCCCGCGAATATCCATGCAGACAATAGCGACGCACTTTACTCTGGCATTAGCTGCCGCCCAAGCGCCATTGTGCACTCTTGGAAAAAGAAAAGGTGTTGTACCGATGCAAGGGGTCATCTTTTCTGCGCTTGGAGCGGGTGCGCCGCGATGGTCAGAGCTGGCACCTTGTCGAGCTCTTGCGGCAGCTCCAGCGGTATTCTGTTGCACAGAAGGACAATAGTCGGCCGCTTATTTGCTGCGCTTGCGCTTTGCGCGCAATAGCGTGCATCGCGAACAAAACACCAAAAAGGAGGGGGGTGGGTTGCAACGGGGGTTACTCGTACGGGTGGGAAAATCAAAAGGCCCCATCCCTTTGGCCAATGTTTATCACTATTCGGGCTGATGTTGACATGAAAAACCTCAAAAACACACACGGCCAAAAGGTGAAAAAAGAAGAGAGAGGCCTGTTCCAAATGTATTTCTAGTCGACCTCATTCCAAGCTGGATTGTGTCAAAAAAGAGGGATTTCGGCTTTTTATATTTTTCTTCCCAATTTACTTTTTTTCCCTGGTCTTGTTCGCCTTGCCTTTCTGCTACGCTTGCTTTCATTTCTATTTCTCCTTTCTTAAATAAAGCAATTTTATATCAATAATATTTATCGTTTACTTTTATTTCTCAACTTTACACATATCCATTATCATCTTTCTACTTTTAAAAACCCTCTTGTATTTTCCATTTTAATATTTTGTTTTGTTTACCTAAAAAACACCGCTCTGTTGCGCTGCGTCACCTGCTGTTGTCGTCTGTCTTTTATCTCTTTTTGCTATCGATACCAGCGCCTATACATACACAGATACTGTCGCAGACGCTACAGCCCGATTCTCTATACTTGCCTTTCTGCTCTTTTCTCCGAATTCGCGGCCCTTGAATTCACCACGGCGCCGACACGTTTACTCGGCGACATAGCGCAAATTTCAGTCAAACGAGGTTTCTTGCTATACGCCGTACAAAATATACACTGCTAGCATTTAGAGGCTACAGGCAGCAGCAAACAGCCATTATTTACACCAACAAGTTGCCTGCCGATGGCTGATCACGAAGGGGTACGTTGCTCTATGGCCAAGGACAGCGGAAACAGTGGCTACTTTTCCCTCTCCCTTCCTTGCTTATTTTTCATTGAACGCGCCTGCCTGTTTCTATCTGAATCGCCTTCAGCTGCCATGCTAACAATCGTATTCATCATCTTCTCACCTTTCCACCACCATTCCCTTATTGTAGCGAGTTTCGGGGTCCGAGATCCTAAAGACGCGCGAGCCCCCGTTCAAATACGACATCCGCGTAACCGGCGACCTATTTGCCAACAAGTCCGACAACGCAACGTCCACCAAAGTTTCAGTCAAGGTAACAATCCTTTATTTGCTTTGTAATGAGGTCCCCTCTGCTCAGAAAATGTCTTTACTTGTTCGGTTTACTCTTTTGTTTGGTTTTTTTTTCAGAAAAGCTGCATGGCCACGGTCTTCGTTTTTATAAGCCATCACGTATGCCTGTGCTTGCGTTTGCGCCTGTGCCTGCGCGCTATGTGGTTCTTTTGGCGATATCGAATTTGTCTTTCTTTGTGTCTTTGTATGTCCTGGGTTGATGATCCTGCTTTTTTTTCCCTGTTCAGCCTTTTTATGACCAATTTTTTTGTTTGCAAGGCACAATCTGGCCAAAGGTCTCTTTTTGTTCTTTTTTGGCCATCTCCATGCCAAATAAGGACGTGGATATAAATGCGATAAGCGTCGCCGTTTCCTCCTTGTTTTTTTCGCATTTGCAGATGTGCTCTCCGCCATCGCTGTTCGCAGCCGGTTTGCCAAAATGCAACAGATGCGCAAATAGTGAATGGCCCATTTACAATAAACCTCCCAATTGCAATTGCACTATTTGCACCTCAAATATCAGCAATCCCAAAAAGGCCCAACCTGGCTGTTACTTTCCTGGTATCCTGCAGCATCTTTCCAGTCTCGCATCCAATACCCATGTCCATCGGCCCGAAAAAAAACTTGATTTCTCGTCGCACCGCTTGGCTGGCAGAAAGACAGACACAGAATGGCCAGCCAGCCTGGAAAACTGTGCGTAAGGACAGTTTTTTCTTTCCCAAAAATAAAAATCCACCAGTCAAGGGACACGGGCGCACTATACCCTGCGCTCATGCATCATTTTTTTGCTGGCCAAGCTCAATTGCAACCTCTTTCTCCCCATATCCCGCGAGGGGAATTGTGAACTTCTCTGTTTTTTTTTTGCTCCTTCGCAGGATGTCAGTTTTTAAAGACACGTACACGCGATGCACCCGCTCGCCCTCTTTTGAGTTGTCAATAATACGCGCAAGGCCTGCAAACGGGCTTTATTGTCAAGCTTTTTTACTTACCAGCTGCCAAATCAAAAAAAGGCTCACCCATCTTGCAAGAGGATTAGCAGCTCTCATCTGCGCATCTGCCCGCTGTTTCAATGTCCATATTGGCGACTTGGAATAGTGGTCGGCACTTTAAAAGCTCGCTCTAAACAAGCAAAAAAAACTGGCTTTTCCTGATGTAAATAATTACATTCGCAAGAAAATTTTTTTCAGCCAGTGGGTGGGGGTTTTTTTTTCCAGCAATCCGAAATAAGCATCGCTTTAAACCGGCTTGCCAATTGCGAATCGCCGTTTAAAATTTTTTTTGCTTGCCTCGTATGTGCATAGCTACATAAAGTGTTCTAGATGGTATTGTACTAAGTCTCTCCTTTTTATTTGCACTATTGCCGCGTGTCTCACACTACTCTGTAGATTTTGGGCAATGAGGATGGCGACATTGTCGTCGAGCAGCAGGATTCATCCTCACTTGCCTCTCCATCGCCCAGCGTTGATGGCGAACCCCGCATTCCGCAATTCACATCTAAGCGTGCTGCAGACGGCGGCCTTGAGCTGCACATTCACGCTCTGCCGATTAGACCGAAAACGGCTGCGCCCACGATACCAACTACAATCAACGGTGGTGGCAGCGGCGGCGGCCCCGACGCGCCAGCAAAGCTCAAAGCGCCCCGCTCGTTCGTCAACACGCCCGTGACGCGCGCAAGCACGCGGTTAAGCGAATATGCACAGTCGCGCCCGGACTCGTCGGGCCAGAGCTTTATGGAGATCCGCCCGGCTTTCGAAGAGGACTCTGCGGCCAGCTGCGGCGGCGACAGTCAGCGCGACTTTGGCGCACAAACCCCTCAAAGCCTGGATCTGTCCGAATCGCCGGTCCTCGTTGGCGGCGGCGCGGGTGGATCAATCAAAAAAGCAGACGCTATCGACGACGCCGCTTCTCGCCCACGCAGCGCGTCCATGTCGGTGACCATGGAGGACAAGTGCACAATGACCACCTGGCGCGGCATTCCCGGCGATCTTCGGCCAGAGTATGCCAGCAGAGCATCGGCGGCGGCGTCGATAGCCGATGTTGATGCGAGCTCCGAGTATCTCTCCGACTCCGGCAAGCAGTCGCGCGCATCGACGGTTCTGCGCGGCGGCGGTGCTCAGCGGCCCTCCGACAATGCCGATGTGCTCTCGGTGTTTAACGGTCCCCCAGTTGCGCCCGCAGAGAGCCGCATCAGCAGCCGCGCAAGCGCACGCCCGCGGTCGCTTCCCCGCGAGGTCAACAAGTACAAGCAGCTCCCGCCGCGAAAGAGCCAGAAGGATAAGATCAATTACCGCGAGGCAGCAGAGCGTCTTCTGACGCAGTATTTTGCAGAAGAGGTGCTGCAGAGGTATCTCGACGAGCTGCGCCGCCGGTACAGGTTCATGGGTAAAGGCGGGATGACTCCCAGCGAGATCACCCAGCTTTTGGACGAGACAACGGCTGACTCGGACCTGAAGGAGCAGCTGCGCGCCAGCCTCGAGGAGCTCGTCAATGCGCCGCTTACCGAGTCCATGTCCGACTGCGAGCACACGGATACGTCGTCGCAGCGCCACTATCTCAGCATCCGCGGTACTGAGCTGCGCAACGTGCTTGACCGCACAAGCGTCAGTCCCGCGCCAAAGAGCATTCGCTCGCACGCGCCTTCGAGCATCCTTGTTGGTGGCGGCATGTCGATGGACGATCTCCCGTCGCCCAGCACCCGCGGCTACAACACGATCAGAAGCGACCAGATGAGCGTCGCAGCATCGGTGCTTCCGGCAGAGAGCGTGCGCGAGGGACTTGCCGAAAGCATTGGGCATAAGAGCCCCAGGCTGAAGCCCCAGTCAAAGGCTGCTCCGAGCCCTATGCCCCCGAGCAGATCCAGCACTCCAGCAACCCTTAAGAAGCAGAGCGAAAAGCCCGCTACGCCCGAGCCGCAGCCACAGCCTCAGTCCTACTCTCGGCCTCAGTCTCAGTCACGCCGCGACTCTCCCATGCCTAGCGAATCGCATCGGTCGTTTACTCCGAGAGCTAAGGCAGACGCCAGAGCAGGAGCTAACGCTGAATCCGGAGCTGGAGCTCAGAAGCAGGCCGACGGCGGCCAAGGGCCCTCCGCCAAACAGGGGTCTGCAGATGCTCGCAAGCTCGATCCCAAGTACTGGGACGATGACGAAAAGTACAAGATGCGTCCGCCAGACATGAAGCAGGCCTTTTCGATCCTAAAGTCGCAGCCCATATACGTGCGCGAAATGTCAAGCTCGGATATCAAGTTCAAGTCGCCCTTCTCCAAGCAGCACCCTGCGCCACCTGGCTCGTCTGCCTCTGACGCTTCGGCGAAATCTCCGCCCAAAGCTTCTTCGCCTCCTCCTCGTCGGGGCTCGTTTACCAAGCGCCACCCGACGGAGTCAAAGGTCGCGAAGGCCGTCAGCGAGCTTGAAGAGGTGCTCCGTCGCACAGAGGCTGAAACCCTTGCTTCAATAGACAACGACTTCAACGGCCCTGCCTCTTCTGCTCGCTGCACAAGCCCGTCGGCTGCTTCTCACTGCTGCTCGCAATGCACTGGCGGCAATATCAACGATACCGAGTCGGTCGTATCTCACGACAGCCTTATTGGCGGCGGCGCTTCCTCCCGCTCAGCGAGTGTCGCGACGCGCATATCTGCGGTGGGTACAAAGTACGACAACCTGCGTCCTGAAAGCGCTAGCAAGCTTTCGGCTTCGCAGTCGACTATTCGCACCGACATCCTGCTCAAGGAGGGCATCGAGTTTGGCGATGCCGACAGAATCGATGAAGAAGCTACTACTGTCGACGAGTCAGCAGATGACGAAAGAGAGGACGAAGGCGAGGATGCAGTGGAAGAAGAGGAAGAGGCCGCTGTCCCCGTCGAGCACGAGCTGGCCAACGAGTCGACCGTTAGTCTTCCCATGAACATTGAGGACATGTCTCCGGAGTTGGCCGCTGTGCTGTTGCGCACTGGCGGTCTGGACAATGACAGGATCCGTCGCATGACCACACCAACTACCATGTCCAGCGTCGCTAGCAGCAAGGTCAGTGCGGCTGCTCGGTCGGAGCAGCGTGTTCCTTCGCAGGCTTCGCATTTGTCGAGGGCTTCGCACGCAACCAGGGCCTCCAGTGCATCGCAGGCGTCTCAGGCATCTCAGGCATCGCGTGTTTCAGGTACTTCCAAGGTGTCTCAGGCATCTCACGTATCTAAATCCTCACAGGCCTCCCAGGCGTCTAGAGCATCTCAAACTTCTCAGGCTTCTAAGAGCACCCATGTCTCGCGTGCCACAGCTACGTCGTCTGCCTCTGCTGCCAAGTCTACTGCTGCTGCTGCTGCTCCTGCAAATGCCTCGGTGCGCAGCGCTGCGGCCGCCTCTGCAGCCGGCTCGTCTGGTAGCGGCGCGCGCAGCTTGACCGAGCTGGATATCGTTATGAAGCGCACCGCAGGCATCCTAAGTCGCGCGTCTGCTGCTAGCCGCATGAGCACTGGTTCGTCGAGTAGCGTTCTGCGCGGGGGCAGCGGCACGCCCAGCACTCCTGGATCGACGCGCGATCTGGACAATGAGCTGGCCAATGTCCTGCGGCGCACCAGCGGCTACGCGCCGTCCTCGATCAGCAGCTACTCGCCGTCGCTGGCATCGAACAGCCGGCCCGTATCTGTGGTCGGCAACGTCGATGCCATTGCGTCGCCAGAGCCGATTCGCCCGGCGTCGGGTGCCACTAGTGCTCGTTCGAGCCACGGCCAAGCCGCGCCGGTCAATCCTAGAGAGCAGCCTCGCTCGCCCCCGCCCCCTGCCAGTGCCGCGCGCTCTCCCATCCTTCGCGCCGTTCGCTCGCCTGTTGCCCAGCCAGTCGGTGCCAGCAATGGATATGCAGCTTCTCCCCTGCGCAAGGCAGACTACCAGTCGTCGCCTCGGGCATCACCCGTGCCTTCCCACAAGGCGGCGTCTTCGGCAAGGTACCAGCAAGCAGCTCCGCCTCAGCAGCAGCAGCAGCAGCAGCAAGACGACCAGTCGGATCGCGCACCAAGTCCGTTTATGCCGCGCATCCCAACCCCTGTGTTTGGCCGCTTCCCTTCGCCACCGCCTCATATCAAGAACCGTGGCAGACAGCCTACAGAGGAGGAAGATGAAGAGCAGCAGCAGCAGCAGCCGCAGCAATCCCGGCCTGCGCAGTATGCTTCTGACCAGGAGGACCCTTCGAGCCAAATGTCCAACAGAGGATCCGCTCGCGGCCGTGCCCAGTCGCAATCCGCGCATGTAGAGTCGGAGCGCACGCCAACGCGCCAGCAGTACGAGGAAGAACCCGTCATCGAGCGCCTCGATTTGGAGACCGGATCGCTAGCTAGCCGCAGAGGCAGAGCACGCACTGGCTCGGAGTTTGGCAGCGCCAGCACGCTGATGAATCTCAACACGCGCGGCAACTACGATCTGCCAAAGGTTGTCGAAGAAGACGTCGACTCGCTCGCGTCCTATCCTAGCTCCCGCCACCAGCCAAGTCCCAATCTTGTTGGTGGCGGCCGTCTGCATCCAAGCGAGCGGTCAGCGCAGCCGCAGCAGCAGCCGGAGCCGTCGACTCTGCGTGGGGGCGGCAGGCTGCATCCCGCGTTTGAGGTGCCCTCGCCCTCGCCTAGGGCATGCGATGCGGGCTGCTGCGGCGTCTGTGGCCAGGGCGTGAGCAAGAGCGACATTGTCGTGCGCCCTCAGGTCATGCACGCCAGCTGCCTGCGCTGTGAGGCCTGCGACTGCCTACTGACTTCTTCGACCTTCCGCGCCATAGACGGCCATGTCTACTGCGAGTCTGACTACCAGCGGTTCTTTACCCGTGGCAAAGAGAGCGCCAAGGCCGTTGCCGTGCGTCCCGGAATGACCGAAAAGCAGTTCCAGCAGATGAACCGCGCGATCATGGAGTCGTTTACGTCTGTCGATGATTTCCTGAAGCACATGCGTCAGCTGCGCCAAGCCGGCGACCAGTCGGCCTCCAACACGGGTCTTCCCTACGCTGGCGACCCATCGGCGGTGCAGCGCGCCGGAGACCTGGGCGTCGACCGCCAGACCCACTATGAGCGCGAGCAGGTGACCTCGCCCTCTGGCACCCCCTGGATCACAGAGCGCGTTGTCGACAAAAAGGTCAAGACCAAGGTGCTCGAAAAGCGCTATCCCGCAGCGGCAACGGCGGTGGCGGAAGCCTCGGCCGGTTCGTCAGCTGTGACGGAGCCTACGCTGGTCGGCGGCGGAGCGGCTCGCCCGTCTTCGAACGTGTCGCGCATGGACGCTATGCGCAAGAGCAACACCTCGTCTGCATCACGGCCGACGACCTCTCTTCTCAACGACACAAAGCCCGTCAACGGCTGGGACCATCCCTTGTGCCCCGGCTGCAACCACGTCGTGTACCTGAACGACCGCGTTGTTCACGAGGGCTACGGCTATCACAAGGCCTGCATGCGCTGCCGTCAGTGCGCGCAGGTCATTCCGGCCACCACGGCAATCAGGATCAAGGGCGCGCTGTACTGCAAGAAGCACGGCACCGAGCTGCTTCGTCGCCGCAGCATCCTGATGCGCAAGAAGAGCACCATGGGCCGCCGCTCCCGCAACTCCAAGCATCGCGCGGGCGTTTCTGTCGAGCGGTTTGCGGCTGGCGACGAAAACGCTTCCGAGCAGCAACGGCAGGCGAAAAGCGAGCGGCCTCCGCCGCTGCCTCAGATGCCCATGTTCTCAGGAGCCAACAACAGCAAGCTGCCTGTTCCGCCGGCCATTGGCGGTGTCGGCAGCAAGGGCTCTCCGCGCCGGGTGACCACGGCGCTGCGCAACTTCCTTGAGGCGGCAGCCGAGCAGATCGAAAACCAGTCGTTCCTGCCGATTCCCTCCGACCCGCCATCTGCCCGGTCCTCGGCCACTCGGTCGCCAGCGCCAGCATCGGCATCAGCGAATCCCGAGATCGTGTCGCCCAAGCCGCGCCGGCCTCTGCCGCAGCCCAAGCCCAAGGCCAAGCCCGCTTCTGTTCCGCCGCCCGCAACGGCAAAGTCGCCGGCCCCCGCCTCACGTCCCGGCTCGCGCAGCATATTTGCTGGCTCGCGCGAGTCCTTCTACGACGCCAACGTCGTCAATGCTCTTCGTCAGGAGGCGCAGCGGCAGATCAACGGCAGCCAGACAAGCATTGTGTCGCCCGAGTCGCCAGTGGAAAAGACCTGCCGGCTGCTGTCTCCCTGCGGACCGTCGATCGCCGACGCCTTGCAAAAGTACGCGGCGGGCGGTCGCGACGGAAGAGTCAGCGTTTCTTCGCAGTTTGATCCGTTTGTCGAGGCCAGCCAGGACCCGCTGAACGGCCCCGCTTCGCCTATGGGCAAGCAGGCGCCTGCCTTCGCGCCGAATGCCCACCTGGATAACCTCGAGCGCAGATTCAGAAACGCAAACTTCCGTCCTCCCTGGGCGCTAAAATCGTCTACCATGTTTGAGTGAAACCCCGGCTCTGCAAAGCACGAAGCACAAAAGAAATCCAACAAGAGTGTTTTTTTAGAAGCATGTGTAGCTTGTTTATTTTTCATTATATGAATTTATCTCAATTGTCTATCCTTGTCTGCGGTCGTCGCTCTATCCAGACCGAGCTATATTTATATATCTACTGGACACAAAAAATAGAACTTTGCTGTAAAACAGCCATGTTCACAATACATCTTTCTAATAAAGTGTCGTTTTCGCAACTTTTTGAAATGGCAAACTTTAAAAGAAAAATAACAACAGACAATTTAAATAAAACCGCTACAGCTGGTTCCTGACCTTCTCGATCACGTTGTACAGGCTGCGCGCAAACTCTGCGTTCTTGACGCGGACCAAGAAGCGAGTGGGCTTTCCGTCGTCGACAACAAGTATCCCGACCTCCTTCTTCCCAGCGGTATTCTCGACCTGCATCTCCTTAAACATCGCCGCATTCAGCGTGATCTTGTCTGAACCCTCCTGGCGACACAGCACCCGGCCACGCTTACCGCCGCCCTCCACCGTCCACGTATTGACCTTGAAATTGCCAATCCCCAAGTCCTTATACTGCTTGCTATCAGAATCCCACATATACAGCTTCGACCGCACAGTGTGCTCGGTGGTCTCGCCCTCTTCGCCAGCAGTTGTTGGCTCCTTCTGGCCTGCGCCATCATCCTCGTCCTCCTTTTCCTCGTCCTGGTCAGCATCGTTGTCGTCGTCCTGCCCGTTGGCCCCCTTTGTCTGAGCATCGGCGCCATCAGCAGATGCAGAAGACTTGATGCCGCCCCCGAATCCAAAGGAAAATGCAGGCTTTGTAGTATCGCCAGTACTCAAGGCACCGCTGTTTGCGCCGAACCCAGTCCCCTTGGCAAACCCAAAAGAAAACGGCTTCTTGGCCTCCTCGCCGTCCTTGGTCTCTCCAGACGCCGGCTTGCCAAAACTGAACGAAAACCCAGTCGACGACAAAGCAGCAGCAGCAGCAGCAGCGGGAGGAGGAGGAGCAGTAGCGGTAGTAGAGCCACTGCTGTTGTTAATGTTGCCGCTGCTGCCAAAGGTAAAGCCCGTGGGCTTGGCCGGCGTTGGCGACGTCGTATCAGATGGCTTGGACGCCGGCTTATCAAGAGAAGCAAACATCGACGACCGGACAGGCGACGCCGCCGCATCGGGAATCCTGACGGTTTCCGCCGTCGACGACTTTGTCTCGAGCGGCGAGCTGCTGGCGCCAAACGTAAACGCCGGCTTCGCGCTAGCAGCCGACACGGAAGTCATCGACTGAGCAGCAGCAACAGGCTTCGTAGCCTGTGGTTTCTGCGACATCGGATCAGCCTTATTTGCACCCGCCTCTGTTGCCGTCGCAGAGCTGCCCTTTGTGATCTTCTGCCAATGCCCGTTGTACTGCTCCAAAAGCGGCGTGAGATCAACAAACGCGTTGATCTCCATGGCGTCGGATATCTTCTTTTGCAACGAGACGTTCAGACCACGGATGTTTTTATACAGCTCCGAGTCGTCGCTCCCCTGCTTGCCGCCCGTAGCAGAGGCGGCGCTTGGCGATGCTATTGTCGTTGCAGACGCAGATTTTGTACTGGCAACAGCGTTGCTGCTGGGCGGAACAAACCCAGAAGAAAACGACGGTTTCTTTGGCGACGCATTAAACAGCGACGAGGTAGCGGAAGAGGAGGCGCCAGCAGCAGCAGCAGCAGGGGGCTTAAACGAGGTCATTGTAAACCCAGAAGCAGGAGCACCTTCCTTTTTCTTGTCTATCGATACACCGGCACTGTCCTTCGCAGCAGGCACCGCGGTACTACCGCCGGCCGAGCCAAAAGAGCCAATCTTGAACCCACCAGTAGCAGCGCCAAACGCAGGCTTATCCCCGCCAGCAGGCTGGCCAAAGCTGAATCCCTTGAAAAGTCCGCTGCCCTTTGAAGTCTCTGTATTCGCAGAAGCAGCAGAAGCAGTGGCATCCTTGGTTTCCGCGGGCTTAGGAGCGACAAACCCGCCAAACCCAGAGAAGGCAGGAGTAGGCTTAGGAGCAGACGCAGGGGTATTTGCCGAATCCGACGACTGGTTCGAACTACCAGCATCGATGGCCACCCCGGCGTTGCGTAGTCGCGACTTGGGAACTTTTATGACTCTCCTGGAAAGCGTCTCCTTGTCGGCCATACGGAAGCCCCCGTCGGTCTGCTCGCCACTGGCATCGGCATCCTCGTCGTACTGATTGTCCTGGTTCAATTGTTTGTCAGCTACGCGCTTGGCCATTGTACAAGCTTAAAGAGGTGGTATGGAAATATAAATATAAATATAAATATAAACAAGGCCTTTATTTCTGTATGCAATTTAAATAGTAAATAAACGCTCTTGATTCCTTTTTCTATAGAGTAGTTAAAAAAAGAAGGCGGAATAAGAAAAAAAAGAGACGAATTTCACAGAAAAAAAGCAGTGTTGTGCGCAAAACAAACAAAAATAAAATAAAATAGCATCAAGGCACGTTAACGCGTAGCTCGTTGATCAAACAACAAAGAAAATTTTTTTCGCCCTAATCCTTTATCAAACCCTTATTTTCCTTTCTCAAACCTATATTTTTTATTTGGCTGCGCCTTCAAAAAAAAAAAGCGCATGCTTAATAGGCCTTATACTCTGGTGAATCACGTTGCTCCTTGCGGCGTCTCTTCACACCTTTCTTCCGTTTAATACTTCTTCAAGCTCCTCCCTCTTTGGTTGCAAACCAACGCTTGCCATTTAATATATCGTCGTTCTTCCTCGCACCCTATTTACTTTCAAAGCGAATGCCTGGTATCGAGACAACCCCAGCATCTGGCACGCCCCAACTATGACAACCCTTGCATCGCTTGTAGCCGACTACGGCAAATACGTCGACCGCGACCTAATCGAGGCCATCTGGGCCGAGAACAGCCAAGACGAAGCCAAGTGTCGCAACATCATCCACATGCTAAGCGGCCAACCCAACCCCGAAAACCATACGCCGGTAACCCCCGCGACCAGCGAAGAGACATGGACAACCCACTCGGACGTATTCAGCCAGGGCACCTCCTCGTCGTCGTCAAAGCCGTCCACCAGGAACCCCCGACCCGCCTCGCTCTATCCCAGTGGCTCCGAGGTATCCGGCGACCTGAACCACGACATGGATGCCATTACGTCGTCAAAGACGCTGGTGGAGTTTTTGGCCGCCTGCTTTCCCGAATGCGGGAGAGATTATCTGGAGACAAAGATCAGGGATATATTTATCGCGCAGGGGACCGGCGATTCCTTGCAGGTGGATCCGATCGAGGCAATAGATATTATCAGCAACTCGCTGTACAACGATATGGAGGAGGTGGAGACGCAGATGTATCGGCAGAAAAACTCCATCGATGCTTCTTCAACAAGCAATAGCCAAAACTCCAAAAGTGACGGCTTAAATGGCCCTTTGGCGTATTCGACGTCGCTGGCAGACATCGAGGCAAAATACAACGTCGAGCCACAGGTAAATACAAGGCGAGGTAAGGGCAAGAGCCAAAAAAGCAAAGGAGGCCGTGCCAATGGCAGCAGTGGCTATACAAACAGTGGTCTCTCCGACAGCACCAGCGGCGCAGAGAACGCTTGGAAGGAGATTAACCGTGAGCTAGACCAGCTCTGTGCGCTATTTCCTATGCTCTCCGCGGGATCCGTCAGATCCACGTATCACAAGTGCGGCGCAGACCTTGATAGCGCCATTCTACAGCTCTCTGCGCTGGCAGAAACCCACCAAAAGCCCAGGCCACGCACTGGTGCCGATATTCTAGGCAAAAAGACCAAGGCTAAAAGGCCGCCGTCTGCCTCGACCATTGCCCGCGTTGTCCAGTCACTTCACGAGATGTTTCCCGACCAGGACGTCGAGCTGCTGCAACAAGCTGCGCAGTCGGACGCCGATATCAGCGCTGCTGCAGAGAAGGTGCTGACGCTTATAAGCCAGTCGGAGGTATCAGAAGCGACGAAAGACGCGCGGAAGAAGGGCACCAGATGGCACAGGGCCGACCAGCTGGCCAACCACAAGGTAGTCTCCTCCGCAACGTCAGCCAGCAGGGGCCGCGATCAGCTTGCTGACAAGCAAGTACACGATATGTTTACGAGGATCCCGCTTGCCGATCTGGCCGGTGACGCGCGCAACTGGGTGTCGGAACGCGACGTAGATCCGGCATACTGCAGAAAAAAAGCCGAAGAGTTTATTGAAAAACGCAACGAGATGTACGCCAAAGCAGTCCAGTCGTATGCCCGTCGCAACAGCCAAAGAAACCATAGCGGCACAGCCCTGTATTATTCCACAGAGGGTCACAAGTACGACGCATCTGCTCGTGTCTGGCGCATGCGGGCGGCGCAGGCAACGGTGGCTGTTGCCAAGCGGAACGATGCGAGTGTTGTGGATTTGCATGGGCTTTCTCGTGCTGAGGCTGTTCCATTGGCACTGGAAGAAGTGAACTCGTGGTATGTCGGTCTGCGAGAGGAACAGAGTCGTCGGCCCACAAGGACCATACAGCCGTTGCACATTGTTACTGGTCTGGGAAACCGCTCGGCAAACGGCAAGCCGCTAGTGCATCCAGCTGTTGTGCGCGCTCTGCGCGACCAGGGCTGGTGGTTTGAGGAAAATGCCGGATACATCAACGTATATGGATTCAAATGATGTAAAAAACACCCATATGTAAACAGGGCTGGCTGGTGTCTGGGCCACATGGTACAAACCCACAAGATCTTTATTTCGACCATTGGACTGGCGCCATTATCCGCTGTGGATTTACCCTGTCGCTGGGCCCTTGTTAGCCGCCACAATACAAAAAACAGCTCGTCATTTCTCCGTTTCTTTCCCCGCACCCTCTTTTTACTTTAACTATATATCCTGTTACTTGCATACCTTTCTCTGCCAACAAAACGATCTCCGTATTTTACGCAGCAATCGCAAGAGATAGTCTGACATGGCTGACAAACAAATATCAATAGCCGGCAGGGCATCCAGGAAAGACAGCGACAGCGCAGCTGATCCCGCCGACAGCAAAGCAACAAAGCACACGGAAGAGCCCGAAGATACAGAGGAAGCGTCCAGGCAAACCGAGGACAGCAGCATGGACACCGACGCTCCCGACGCACCACTGGCCAGCGATCCGGAGCCGAAAAGCTCTGCGGCAATCGCGCAGCAATCCATCGAGGGCTGGGTGCTAGTAGCCACAGGTATCCACGAAGAGGCGCGCGAGGAGGACCTGCAGGACTTTTTCGCCGACTACGGAAAAGTGCGCAGTCTGCATCTGAACCTCGACCGACTGACCGGGTATGTCAAGGGATATGCGCTGATCGAGTATGCGACAGAGAAAGAGGCGTTGGCGGCGGTGCAAAAGGCGTCTGGAAAGAAGCTGCTTGGCCGGCCAGTTGTGGTGGACTTTGCGTTTGTCAAGGACCCTGAGGAAAAGGAGGAAGAGCGCAAGGGCAGAGGGAATCGAAGGGCTGGGCGCGATGACCAGAGGGACGGGTTCGATCGGCTGGCTGGAAGACTCGGCTTGTACGATGAGTCGCGTCGGCATGGCGGCAGCAGACCATCTGTTGACAGAACACGGGAGTTGTCCCCTGACCGCGGATTCTAGACCGAAGTGCGTATTGCGTCAATCAAACAAACGTATGCGCCCCTTTTTTTTCTGTCTGCAAAACAAATAGAAAAAACTGTCTTTTATAACTCGCTTCTATTGCACCTTTTTCCCTTATTATTTCTCAGAGACCAGACAAGGATAATACCAAGTAGAAGGCTAAACGGATCAACCGACGCTTAACGCATGGTTTCATCAAAGGTACCAATGGCCGCTGCATCTGCTGCATCTGCCGCGGCAAGGTCGTTCCACTTTGGGTCGTTTGCCATTCCCCCGTCGCAGACGTTTCTTGTCACCAAGCTCACCTACGCCCTGGTCAATCTCAAGCCCATCCGCCCAGGCCACGTCCTCGTGGTGCCCCGCCGAAAGGCCCTGCGATTCAACGATCTGACCCAGGACGAAGTCACCGATCTGTTTGTCCAGGGCCAGCGGGTGAGCAAGGTCATCGAGAAGCTGTACAAAGCCGAGAGCCTCACCTTATGCATCCAGGACGGTCCGCAGGCCGGCCAATCCGTGCCCCATGTCCACCTGCACGTTATCCCGCGTTACCAGGGCGACTTCCCCAACAACGACGATATATACGACGTACTTGACGGCAGAACACCGTCATCGCATGTCGACAACCACCTGCGCAAGCCAAGGTCTGATGAGGAGATGGCTGCCGAGGCTGTGCTCCTGCGCAACGAGCTTGGCCGCTGGAGCCAGGGCGACTAAGCTGACTTGCTGATACTGCTAGGGCATGATAGGGCTTGGTGTGTATTTTTAAGCAATTCGGAAGTGCTGAACCCTTCTTTGCACTCTTCATCCAATGCAAGGACGCAGAAACAATAGGGGCTCGGCGCCCAGATGCCGCTTGGTCGGTCATGTGCAAGCAAGCCTTATCTGATGAACAACCCAACCCGACACCCCCCCCAAGCGCAGCGACGGCTTTCTCTGGTGACTTATGCGCTTTCCGCGTTTGCAACTGGACACAGTCATTTTCCCCTTTCTCCGTCATTAAAAGCTTAAGAACGGCGATGATTCAGGACATCGCCATAAAAAATACTTTTTCTTTTCTACTTTAACAAACAGGTGAATAAAAAAAATCAATTTAGCAAATCCTTTTCTTGCCTTCTTTAGTTTTTCTTTATCTTTTTTTTCTAACTGATCTATTTTGTTAAAAACATCATCCATGAAGCTCCTTGCAGAAGCTTGCCGTGTAAGACCAACACTACCGGCCACAGCAGCGACGATGCTGCCCAGTCGTCTGGCCACAGCTCGCCTCTTCCACACTGGCCTGCAAGCTACTTTTAGATCAAGCGCGGCGACAGCGCAGCTCATGGGTCCCGGAGACAGCGCAAAGACAGGAGACTCGCGGGTCGGCACGGTCGCGCAGCATAAATACCACCTGGTCGTATGCAACTCTTCTTCCAAAGAATGGCCATCAAAGGTCGAAACCATGAGCGAGCCCATCACCGCCCTAGCCCGCGGATCCATCCGACTGCCAGGAAGAGCCATGGTCACACTATCCGACTTTGCTCCCCTAAAAACCCCCTCCACCACCTGCTGCTGCGCTTCATCTGCCAACAACGACTCCAGCAATAAAGAGCATCCGCGGGAGCCTGCAAATAAGTACGAGCGCATAGACGTTGCTGTTTTCCCACTGGGGATCGTGGCCAAGCAAATAGACGTCGACGGCGCTAACCGGTTACTCCAGTGGCTCTCCCACGATATGCTTCCTACCTCTTGGTCAGCGACAAACACCAGGCTTCCCCAGCCGCCCTTCGACCACGCCTGGCTTGAGCTCACTCATAACCGGCATATTTTTGTATGCACCCATGGATCTCGCGATTATCTTTGCGGCGCGCATGGTGGTAAGCTGCTCGAGGAACTCCGCTCGCTTATTGACAAACGCGGGCTCACTAGACATGTCGCCGCCTGGTCTACCTCGCATATCGGTGGCCACAAATACGCTGCAAATGCCATCGTCTACCCTCGTGGCGACTGGTATGGAACCTGGTGCGACAGATGCCGCGGCTCTTCTGGCCCATCGCTTAACCCCGAAGCCGATGCTAACGCCATAATCGACTCTGCCATCAACGACCTGGTGTGGTGGGATGCCTGGCGCGGCGCTATCAATATGTCTAAAAATGATCAGATAAACGCATTCAAGAAAAGCAGCAGTGGTCACGAAGAGGTCACAGGACATCCCGAAGACACGTTCACTACATGGGTCCCGGGTATTCTGAAGCGGAGAAGCGCTGGCGGAAATTAGGTTTGGATTCGATCAATTAATGAAGCATGGAAACCAAGCAGAGGCAGATGATAGAAAAGTAATTAAATGATAAAGAAAAGGGAAATAAAGGATGAATGTGTGAAAAATGGCTTAATAAAGATTCAGTATTCCATCATCCTAGGCTATGCACGCTTGCTCTTTTTCTTGGGCGGGGCTTCATCCGAGTCAGAAGAGTCCGAGTCAGAAGAGTCCGAGTCGCTAGAAGAGCTGCTGGAAGAGCTGCTATCGGAATCACTGGAGGAGTCACTGGAAGAGTCGCTGGAGGAATCCGAGTCAGAAGAGTCTGAGTCGCTGGATGAGCTGCCATCGGAATCGCTGGATGAGCTGCCATCGGAATCGCTGGGTGAGCTGCCATCGGAATCGCTGGGTGAGCTGCTAGAAGAGCTACTGTCAGAGTCAGAATCCGAGCCAGAGTCAGAATCGCTAGAGGAATCACTATCGGAGTCGCTAGAAGAGCTGCTAGAAGAGCTGCTAGAAGAGCTGCTATCGGAGTCCGAGTCCGAATCGCTGGATGAGCCGCTGGAAGAGTCACTGGAAGAATCCGAATCACTCGACGAGCTGCTGTCAGAACTGCTGTCAGAACTGCTGGAAGAGCTCGATGAATCACTGTCAGAGTCGCTGTCTGAATCGCTCGACGAACTCGAGGAATCACTGTCTGAATCAGATGACGACGAGTCAGTCGATTGCTCCTTGTCTTTGTCATCGCCCACTTTGTCTGACTTAAAAAGAGACTTGCCCTTACCAGACTTGTCACCCGCTTCCTCAGACAAGGCCGCAGCGCTTTTGGAAAACCCAAGCTCCAACAGCAGCTCGTGAACACTCGAAAGCTGCTTTATCTTTTCGCTAGACAGAGCGGTCTTTTTATCGTTAGCCATATTCACAAAACAAAAGAAAAGGTAGAATAAATAACTGTTATGTGGGAAAAGAAAGAAAGAGAAAACCTGGCCAGGCGCTTTTTTTTGTTTGTAATGGCAAATGCGCCTGTCATCCATCCGCTCTAGAGCTCAAATTAAAAAACTTTTTTTAACAATGTCCGCTTGATCATCCTAATCTGATTTGATCGCTGATTGGCGATTGAGAATTGAGGATGATGAGCAAGGCCGTTTCTTGGAACAATCACCAGCGATGGTGCACACAGTTATACTCAGGATCCCTAGCTGGCCCGAACCCAGTGCTACTTGTCATTGCTGTTAACTTCTAGGGCTGACAGTCAGAAAGGCCAAGACATACTCTCTTCTAACTGCCACCCGCCCCTACACTTCAATCCTTGCAAGCATCGAGTCATTTTTGAAAAAGAGAAAACAAGTAAAAAAGGAAACCCTACAGGTATCAACCCGCTCTATAAACCCCCCCCCACCAAAGGTTTCGCATCGTGGGGCCCTTCAATACCATGCGAAACAAAATATCACTGCCTTAAAGACATCAAAATGTCTCTCAAGCAAAGTCGTTGCGAAGCGATTCATAGACCTTCCACGAACTGTTGACCTTGAACTCCGGAGGCGCAATAGGACTGTCCACCTGTCCGCGCATGGTCCCTGTCAGCTGCTTGTCGCGCACCATCATTTTGCGGTCCCAGTCGTCAAGGCTATAGCGAACGGCCTTGCCCTCATTGCGCTTGGTCTGTGCATATCTGATTCCAGTGGCCGTGGCCAGGAACATGCCCGAAATGACACCAAAGGGAATAAAACTTTCAAAGGGAACCGGCATCGTATACAGAAAAAGGAAGAAAAATACAACAGCTGTGGATTAGATTTAATACTAAAAGAGACAGGAGCAGAAATAAAGACCGAATATAAACAAGAATCGTTGCACAAATTCAAAAGCAAAAAAAAGGGAAACGAAGAAAATATACAAATTGGCTCTGCAAAAAAAAAAGTATCAAAAATATCGTGCATATTGCCTTTTATCTTTCCCGTGATTTGATTCGCTTAAAAATCATATAGAAGCACTTGCTTGCTTCGTGAAACTAAAAATTAAAGAAAGAGAGAAAGAAGAAAAGTAAAAAGAGATAGCTAAACCAAACAATATCCCCCCGTAAAGCAGAGCAAAAGGAAATACATCGTCTATTTGCCTTTTCACTCGTCGTCCTCCATTTCCTCATCGTCTTCGTCGTCGCTGTTATCCGCATTTTCAGCATATTCAACGGCCTCGTCAAACAGTTCCTGCGGGACATGGGCGTGCAAGCCATTAGATTCTTCGCAGACCCACGACAGCTCAAGCTCAAACAGCTTGTCCTTGGTGCTATCATGAACGCTGTAAATAATACGCGCAGCCTCCTTGACCGCGTCACGCACAGAAAGGGAATCCAGATCGAGCTTTTCAATTTCAGTCTTAGCAGCCTGCTTCCCCTTGCCAGCAGCGCAGCCACGGTAGCCCATATACTGACCCGACGGCTCGATCATATAGAGCTGAGGTCCATCGTGATCCATGGTAGCCAAAAGAGTGCTGACGCCAAAGGGCCGGACAGAGGAATAAAGGGTATACGCCTGCACATACATGCCCATACGCTCAGCAATGATCTTTGCCGGAACCTCCGTCTTGTATGTACCGTAGTAATGACGGGCCTCGTCGCGAGCACGCTTAACAAGATGTCTTGTATCCGACATCCACCCTGCCGATGCAACGCCTATGTGCTTCCCTGCTGTCATTATGCGCTTGTTCGAGTGAGGAACCAGTAACCTCGAGTGCTTGATCTTTTCCACTGCAAGCACAACGCCACCTTTCACGCGAAGACCGATTGCCGTTCCGCTGTTGTCGACGGCCTTCTGTGCGTACTCGACTTGGAAAACGCGGCCATCGGGCGAATAAGTGCTCACCGACAAGTCGTACTACAAATGAAGCAGCCAGCAAGTCAGTCAACCAGCAAGCCGCAAAAGAAAAAAGAGAGGGAAACAAATAACAGACACCTGTAAACATGGTTAGCAATTCGCGCACAAATGAAGTAGGTACGCTACTAGCCCTACAATACGCACACGCATGCGTGTACATGACTCGCCTGTATAGACGCTTATACATACACCAGTGCCAATCGAAGTCATTTTTGGAAATTCAGTTGGATAAATGTAAAGACAGGCAGATTGCGTTCTATTTATTTATAGCTGAAAAAGAATAATTCAATTTGAAGGCGTGTACACAAATAGAACCAAGTTTATTAATGAGGGGGAAAAGCACAAGACAGGAAGAAATGCGAGGAACTAGCTATATTCAGCCATCCCGCCAGTCAGAAAAAAAAGGAAAACGTAAGCACGTTTGAAGAGAAAAATAATTACGATTGCTTATTTCGCTAATTTGCCCATCCATCATGTCCCCTGGGTCCCCTAGGCTACGCTCAATTATACGGGTCGCTTTTTTTGAAGCCTCTGCTTGGCCAAAGATGAGTATTTTTTTCTTGCTCACAAATTTGCTAGTGCTTGGGATGTTCCAATAGCCATGCACATAAGCCCAACAACCACGATAAATGCGCACCAGCCGTACTCCACAGCTGTAAAGGAACCGCGGCTCTTGAAAAGGCGCACATAGCAAGCGACGGGAATCACAAAAACGACCATCGACGCAGCCACGGCGCCCAGAATCGGCACGACCTTGGAAAAGTCAGATACAAAGATGGCAAAAAAGGACAGAAGCAGCATCAGTGCGCTGCGGAACACCACGCGATAGAGCCACTGTGTTTTAGGCTCTAGAGCAGCAGAGCTAAAGTCCAAGTCGTGCTCGGCCTCGATAAAAACCGCAGTCAGCAGAATGGGGCTTGCTAGCAAGACATGGGCAGTCAGCATGGCGTTTGCAACGACGACCGGTATTCCGGGAGGAAGGCTCAGAAGAATGGGCGACTTTACCAGGTCGCCATAGACGCCGTAGCCCACGATGGCGATGCACAGATAGATAAAGGCAATGAATGCAGTAGCCAGATTCAACGTCTTGCTCCATTGCTTGGGAGATCTCATGGATGCCTCGAGGTCGGGCCAATTCAGATTGCCGCCAAAGCTGAAGCAGATGGACGCCAGGGAGATGGGCGCCAGCTTGATATCCACAAGCTTTGTCGGCGGCCGGACGTCCTGGTAATCCATGTCGCTGAGCCCAAGCCATACAATGATTGCCACCGTGGCGACCGTGGTCAGCGTTCCAAAGATGCTGAGCACAAACACATCGTGCACCTTGTGCGCCAGCACAATGACGATCCAGATCAAAAGAGCAGATGCCCCGATCCAAAACTGCACGCCGAGGCGATCGAGGGCTGTGCCAGCGACCAGCGAATCGATGTTTATCCCGGCCAGCACCATGTAGATCCCCACGACTCCTAGCAGGTTAAAGTCCTTTAGCAACCTGACAATCCGACGACCGTGCAGCCCAAATGCCGCCTCGACAGCCTCAGAGTACGACTTGAGCCGCATGCCTGGCATGTAGTAAAGACACTCGATCAGGATGTTGCCACTGTATGCCGAGATAGCCGCAGCTAGTAGTATGTAAAAGGCGCCAGCCCACCCGCCTTCTTTGAGCGCATATGGCAGCTGGAGAATGCCTGTTCCTGCGGTGATGCACACTATATGGAAAAACGTCTCTGTAGCGCTGCTCGGGTTTCTCACTTCTCCGTCCGGTGCCTCAGGCCCGCGAACAATGGACCCGTGATCTTGCTCTTGTGAGCTCGACAAGCTGCTTGGGCTGCCAGCTGTAGGGGACAGCAGGGGCTGCTGCGAGGTATCCAAAGTCATTGCCATAGGCCTGCGTGCTCTTATTTTTATTTTACCGCGCGCGAATAGGAAAATATAGAAAGAAAATAAGTAGACAAATAATATAACGGCAAAAAAGATATAAGAGAGCAAAGAGAACGATTAAAGCCATTATCGATCGCTCTGGATTTTCTGTGCCCAAATCGGCTGACTCTGCCCAGGGGTATCAAAACGCATCAATGCTGGTCGCACAGAGTTCCTGTGCCGGACGTCGTTTTAGCTTGTATGCAACCATCAATGCATCTCTATCTCCTCGTCTTTAGTTGATCAAACCTCTTTTCGTTTGCTTCGAAGAAACGTATATAAGCCCCAAAAGGAGCCTTTTATTAATCAAAAATAATCTTTGTGGGCTTGACATTGGCGTCGACGTTCTTAAAGAACGCGCCATATGCCTCGTGCTGCTTCTTCTTGACAGTGGTGCCGAACTTAAGCAGGTTGTTGGGGACCGGCATGTTGGCGGCCTTGAGCATGTTGATCAGGCTTCCCGAATGCGCCTTGTCCAGCTCAGTAAAGAACGTATAAGCAACGCCCTTTTTGCCAGCACGAGCCGTGCGTCCACAGCGATGCGTGTACTCATCGATGGTCAGCGGGAACGTATAGTTGATGACATACTCGACATCAGGCACGTCTAGGCCACGAGCAGCAACGTCGGTAGCGATCAGCAGAGGAATGCTTCCGTCGCGGAACGAGTCAATTGCATTGGTGCGCTGCGACTGGTTCTTGTCGCCGTGGATAGCCACGCAGTTGTAGCCCTTGCCCAGGAGCATCCCCTCAATCCGACTGGCCTCCTTTTTGTACAGCGCGAAAACAAGCACGCGGTTCTTGCGAGACCTGTGGCACTCCTTCAAAAGCTCCAGCAGCTTTCCGTCCTTCTGGTGCGGCTCCATGACCTCGACGATCTGCTGGACGCGTTCGTTGATTGCGAGCTCGTCGGAGCCAATCGAAACGCGCACAGGGTTGACCATCAGGGTACCTGCAAGGTTGCGCACGCTCTGGGGCCAGGTGGCGCTGAACATGACTGTCTGCCGATCGGCCTTGTCGGGAAGCATTCCGACAATCTTGCGGATATCCCGCTCAAAACCCTGATCAAGCATACGATCGGCCTCATCAAGCACAAGGAACGAGACCTCAGAGAGATCAACCGCGTTGTCGTTCTCAACAAGATCGATCAAGCGGCCAGGCGTCGCGACAACGATAGCCGGCTTTTCCTTGGCCAGCTTCGCACACTGAGCGTGTTTGGGCGCGCCACCATACAGACAGATAGACTTGATCTTTAAGGGCTTTCCAGCCTCGACGCACTGCTCCTCGATCTGCATCGCCAGCTCACGCGTCGGCGACATTATCAGGACAAGCGGCTTGCTGCAATTTTGCGCCCGTTTGCCGTACTTTTGCTTCAGATGGTGGATTGCAGGCAGCGCAAACGCATATGTCTTTCCGGAGCCAGTTTCGGCAATGCCCACCACGTCGCGCGGAGCAGTGGCCACCGGCCAGCAAGCCGACTGGATCGGCGTGGGCTTGCTGAACTTTGAGCACGAGCTGAGAATGTCGCTGTCAAAGGGCGTCTGGCTGAACTCGAGGTAGGGCAAAAACGTGTCATCGCCGGTGACGGATATGTTGTGCGTCTCGTAGAACTCTTTGGCCTGCTGGAGAGTGACTGGTGTGCTGCCAGTCGACTTGCTCTTCTTGTTGCTGTCCTTCTCCTTATCTTGCTTGCCTTTATCTTCGCCTTCGCTCTCGTGCTTGCGCTTTTGCTTTTTATCCTTCTTTTCACTCTTATCCTTCTTGTCCCTCTTTTCCTTCTTTTCGCTTCTGTTCCTCTTGTCTTTCTTTTCTGACGCAGCAGGCGAAGCTACGGGGGCAACCGAGGTGTCTGGCATGTGCAAGGATGTATAAAAAGTGAAAAAAGTAAAACTGTATAGAGATACACTAGAAGACCTAAAAACTTTAAAAAATGCTACTTGAAGGAGAGGGAGAAAGAAAGCCTGCTGTTTAATACAGGTCCCTTTCTTATAAACGCCTTAAAAGGTCGCCATAGTTTTTTTTTTTAAAAAAAAAAGTTTTAGCCATTTGATCAAGATCGTAATTTGATCCGCAATCAATGCCGAGATCGCTTTTAGCCATATCCCGACATCATGAGCAATTAAAAAACATGGGTTTTTTATCTCTGCCTCGCTCGTTTTCCGTACCTCATTTATTTACCTATATTTTCCACATACACAAATAAGCGCCTCTACAATGGAGGCCGTGTTCTCGAGAGGTGCGCGATGGCTCAAGCAGCAGCAGCAGCAGCGGCCATGCTGCTTTCTAAAGGCACATCGCGGATTTTCCAGCACAAAGCGCAGAGGCTTGCAACTTCCAGCGACCCTTCGAAAAACTATAGAAACAGGCGCAGCCGGCGAAAGCGTCAAAGTCACCGGCTGGGTACGGTCAGTCCGCATACAGAAGCGCATAGCATTTGCCGAGATATCAGATGGATCGACGCTTCGAGGAATCCAGGTCATCATGGACGACCCGCAGATGGCCAGCCAGCTGACGACCGGTTGCTCGGTCGAAATCAGCGGCAAGCTGGCAGACAGTCCCGGGCGCGAGCAGAGCAAAGAGATCCAGGCAAGTGAAATAAACGTCATTGGCGAAGCAGACGCCGAGTCGTACCCCTTGCAGAAGAAAAGGCATACGCTGGAGTTTCTCCGCGAAATAGGATACCTGCGCCCTCGATCCCAGACCATCGGCGCAGTCACTCGGCTTCGCGACCACGCAGAGACCGGTCTGCACAAGTTCTTCCACGACAACGAGTTTGTTCGCGTACACACGCCTGCGCTGACCGCCAACGACTGCGAGGGAGGCGGCGAGACGTTTGCAGCGACGACACCAGGTGCCGACCAGCCCACTACGGACTTTTTCGGGAAAAAGGTTAATCTCACGGTATCGGGCCAGTTGCATCTGGAAGTCTTTGCCGGCGCGTTCAAGCGCGTGTACAACTTCAACCAGGCGTTCCGTGCCGAGCCGAGCCAGACTGGAAGACACCTTTCCGAGTTCTGGATGGTCGAAGGCGAATGCGCGTTTGTCAAGGACCTAGAGACATTGATCGATGTCGAGGAATCCATGGTTCGCTCCACCACGCAGTACCTTGTGGAAAACGCCGGGAATGACCTGGACTTTTTCCTGCACAAAAACGATTCCCTATCCAGGCTTGTGCAACGCCTGACAAGCGCAGAGCCGTACGCGTGCGTAAGCTACACCGAAGCCATCGACATTCTGCAGCGCGCTGACGAAAAGGCAAAATTCAGCTTCAAGCCGCAATGGGGTAAGGATCTGCAAAGCGAGCATGAGCGCTACCTGGCTACCACGCACTTTTGCGGGCCGGTGTTTGTGACCGATTATCCGGCTGCCATCAAGTCCTTCTACATGCTGCCTAACACTGATTCGCAAACAGTTGCATGCACCGACCTACTTGTTCCAGGCCCATGCGAGCTGCTTGGCGGAAGCCTTAGAGAGTACAGCTATGACCGCCTGAAGAACAAGATCGAGAGTCTGGGCTTTGAGCAGGGATCTCTGGACTGGTATCTGGATCTGCGCAAATACGGAACCACGCCACATGGAGGATTCGGCATGGGATTCGAGAGGTACATACAGATGCTCACTGGCCTCGAGAGCGTCAGAGACATTATCCCTTTCCCCCGACACGCCGGTCGCTGTCAGTACTAAATCAATAGCTTATATTGAGGCGAAATAAATGATAAAAATAAAAAATAAAAAAATTATAAATTGCTTAGTAGATCAGTTTGGCAACATCGGTCCAAGCCTTGTTTTGCAGCACCTCCTTCATCACCTCCGGGTAGACAGACATAAAGACATCGATTCCGTCGGTCGGGTCCTTGTGCGTCAGGAGCAACACGGCGTTTGCTCTAAACGGTTTGATCGGGCTCACCCATGTGGGCTTGCCGTGACCGAAATCGGCTTTGTACATGTTGGGCATCACATCGTAAACAAATGAGATGGCGTTTCTGTGGAACAGGAACCGAGCCATCGGACGAGCAAAGCTTGTGGGCCGCGAAGAAACCATGTCGATATGGCTAGCAACGTATGAAGCCGACAGATCGCGCGTCAGCGGCTCGAAATAGGTGATTACCTCGGCCAGAGATTCGTCGGTAGTTCTCGACTCCATCTTATTCTTATCGCTGTAGATGATCTTTGGAACCAAGACATTGCCCGTGTAGAGCTTGTCTGCTAGGCCTAGCTGCTCGCGAGTGTCGAATATAACGGCAATAGGGAGATAACTGCTTTTAAAGAAAAAGTTCCACAGCGATTTGAGCAGCGAGCCAGAGCGAGCCTCTACCTTTTGTTGCGACTGCGCCATGGTCTTCAGCGCTAGCGAAAGCACTATCTCGTTGATAACCAGCTCTGAGCTATCCAAGAGATGCTCGGAAACAGACTTTTTGAGCGAGTCGAGCGAAGCGCGCGAAATATGGAATATGTGCGTCTCGGCCTTTTGGCCCTCAACTGTCCTGCTTATGATGTGGCCTCGCATCTCCGGGGATATCCACGCCATCAATTCGGCTAGAATGCTAAACTTTGTAAACGTTTTCTCTGATTCCTCGTGCAAGGGCGAACGACTAACAGAAGAAGGCGACTGTAGCAGCTTCCGGTCGGTCAGGAACGGCGGAAGCGGCTCCGAGCTCTCAGGGCCCTCGTTTGTCAAGTGCTGATAGTTGAGACACCAACGCTCGACAAAGTCAGAGTGTGCAGGCCCATCAACCACATAGTGGATCATGCTGACGTATATCATAAGCCCGCTGTTGTCCCTGAGACGGATAACATGGATGTTTGCCATCTTTATTACACCCTCTTCATTGGCGTTGACCATAGGGCCAGCGGTATTTACGCCCTCTGGCCACGACTTCCAGCAAAACCCTTCGGCCTCGAGATCGTCAAAGTGGACATTGGTGCTGCTTTCCTTGTAATCAGGCAAATTGACGTTTTCTGGGTCAATGACGATGCTTATGTTACCGCGCGACTTTGGGCGCAAGCTGCCTGACAGTACCGGCATCTGCTGCAAAGTCTTGAAATAGGCGTTGCGCAGAACATCGGAGGGCATAAATGCGTTAGAACCATCTGTGTTCTTGTAAAAGTAAACAAAAGGGATGTTGGAAAAGGATCCCTGAGTGTCAATGACCGTGAGTGGGACTTCCTCATACTTGAGGCTGCTCATAAATTCCTCCATTATGAATAACGCTAACAAGAACTGTGATTTAAATATATCTGCGTTTGAGAAGAAAAAAGAAAAGATAACGACGTAGATGCACTATAAACTTTTGAAAATAGATATTGGCCCTTTATATCGAGGGAATATGCTAAAAAGTTGGGATAAATATTCCTTTTTTTATTAGTGTGGCAAGTTACTTTGGGTTGGGGTTTTCCTCTCTAGTTGTAGCAATTATCTCTAGTCAAAAAGACATATCGGCAGTATAATCGAGAGAAGTAAGACTGTCCAAAAGATTTTTTTACTGCGAGAACAAAAATAATGTTCTTTACAGATGCATATGGACGTGTAGCCTTGCGGAATTGGCAGTCAAATAAAACCCGGCAACAATAGGAAAAAAGCATTTGTGGGAATATAATTCCATTCATCGATCTACTCTTTATATTTTCAGATGTACATTTATATACATGCAATTTTGCCTTCCCTTTCTGGAATTTAGACAACAAAGTAAACCCCCAAATAAAACTTTTTATAATAATCTTTTTTTCAACACTTTTTGCCAGTTTCATTTACTAGATTGTGCTTATTATCTCGCAAGAGCTTTTTTTTACATAAAGCCTGTACTTTCCTAAGGAAATACGATTTTAGTGGACTGGTGGCTGTTGCGAATATAGGTGTGTAGAAAAATAATAACAAGCTTCGTAATTTTCCTTTTTTATAAATAAATTTTTCGTTTTTGCACTTTCTTCTTTTATTTGACCATGGTCAAGCGAAAACGGTAAACAACGCGCCGAAGGACAATTGACTCCCGGCGTGTGAAAATAAGTGTCTTTTGCGACATAAACATTGGCCCAGCCACGCATGTACGGCTGCGAAATTGTAAATTTTACTGACACATTTTCCCAAGCCACTGGGAAACGGTGCAATTGCGTGAAGGCGTTTTAGATCGATAATCGCAATTAATCGTTTATGTTGCATTTTATTTATTATTTATTAAGCAAAAGCTGAATCAGGTATTCAGAGAATAATATATGTGGAACCAATGCTGGGTAGACACCTGTAAATACCAACTAGCGTCAATGCATTAGTAGATAAGCGAAGCTGTCTTTTTCCAAAACTCGTTTTCTAGCACCTCCCTCATGACGCCGGGGTACAGAGACATAAAGACATCGACGCCCTCGTCGGGGTCCTTGCTTGTTAGCATCTGCGTAAGATTTGCGCGAAATGGCTGAAGCGGACTCACCCAGCTAGGTCGACCAGTGCCAAAATTGACTACATACATATCTGGATTTGGGTCATAGATGTATGACAGGCCATCTTTTCTTCTAACAAATCTGGCCATGGGACGCGTAAAGCTCGATGGACGCGGTACGACCATGTCGGCGTAGCTGGCAATATAGGATGGAGAGAGGTCCGCAGCAATGTCACTAAATAATGTAATAGTCTGGCTTAAAGTTTCAAAAGTCGTCGGCGTTAGGAGATCAGCCACAGGCACCAGCTGAATCCTAGGAATTAGCGCGTTTCCCACGTATTTAACATTGTCTATTCCCAGCATATTGCGCACTTCAAAGATGACGGCTAGCGGCACATCGTCCTTTTCAGATCCAAGGAGATTCAATAATGATTTTGGACCCTGAACCCTTTTGTTGGCCGCCCTTTGCGCCTGAACAATCGTCTTCGTCGTCAAAGCCATAATGATATTGCTATCAGTTACCTTGAAAACGTCTGCAACGTGCTCTCTGACTGACCGACGCAGGGAATCTAGCGTAGAAAAAGAAATGTGAAAAATATGCGTTTCGGCATTTTGTTTTTGGACAATTTTGCTGGAAATGTATCCACGCGTCTTTGGGGAAATCCAAGCAAAAAACTCGGAAAGCAAGCTTGGTTTAGAAAAAACCTCCCTTGTCACCTTGTTGAGCGGAGAGCGTTCTTTAGGCAAACTCTGCAGGAAAACATTGCGATCAACTATCAGAGGAGGCAGATCATTAATTTTCTCGGAATCGCCTTCAAGCAGCAGCTGATAGATCTTGCCCCAGCGCTTGACAACGGCCACGTATCCAAAGCAATCAGTTATGTAGTGGGTCATGCTAACGTATACCATAGCCCCGCTATTATCCTTTAAGTGGATTACGTGGGCATTAATAGGCTTGATCTCGCCATCAGCGCCAGCCCTGGACATGGGGCCTACCGTACTGACGCCCAATGGCCACGAGCGCCAGTTAAAGCCATCCGATTTAATGCTATCGAAATGGATACTGCTGCTGCTTTCTCGGTAGTCTGGCATGTTTAAATTCCCGGCGTCTATCACTACTCGAGTGCGCCCGCGGCCCTTGGAACGGATATAACCAACAAGCGTAGGTGCCTGCGCAACCGTCCGGTAAAAGGATTCGCGCAAGAGGTCGGAATCCATAAATCCAGGTTCGTTTGCGCTGTTTTCATAGAAAAACACAAACGGTATATTGGCAAATGAGCCCTGAGTGTCAAGCACAGAAAGCTCAATAGTCTGCGACTCTATATTGTTAAAAAACCTTTCCATGTCTTATAATAATATATAGTTCTTGTTAATTTACTAAAAAAATAAGGACAGGGAATAGCGGGGACACAAAGTATTGGGTGAAAGCTTTTTTATTTAATGGTCACGAAAATAAAAGCAGTTATTGCGGTATTCTTTCAAACTCATCCTTAAACATCTACTTGGTGCGTATTGAATAGAAAATAAGCAGTGTTGGCGGGGTAGATGTCGGCTTGATTTTTGCTTGGATTATTCCGCAAATAATATATTTTGGATTCCATTGATAGCAGATTGTTTGCTACAAGAAAGAATAGGGTTTATGCAGTGGGTTTTTTTGTTATTTCTTTTTTTAAAATTGTTTACTTGGTTTTTTTTGAATATTATCAAGCACACTGGGCAGCTTTAACACAGCCAAATGGAGCAAATACTAGGCACATAACTATACTGCGTGTATTAGTTGTTAGAAAGCGGCTTTTTATAACAACATGCTATACATGTAAGCAATGCAGTCTCATCCATGCTTCAAAGGATTTCTTTGCTTTTTCTCTATTGTTTATTTCGGTGCCTTTCGACAAGTCCTAATAAAGTATTGATTAGATCAATAATATCTGATCAATGGATTATTGTTATTCTATTTGCAAAAAAAAAAAAATTAGACCCACAACAATCGCAATTAAGGAAATTGAGCCTGGATCGGCGCAATAAGGAAACGTGTTTTTCTAAACGCTTACAGCCGCAAAAAGCACTTGTTTATATACATTTATACACATATATTTACACTCTATATATAGCCGCTAATCGGTATTTTGCGTCGCTGGTTGATTTCTAATATCATCATCATCGCTTTCAGACATGTTTCACGAATACAAGGACGTCATTGAGGATGGCGACATAGTCATCATTTACTTGAGCCACAACTCGATGGCTCCGATTACCGTCACGGCGGGACAGGTCTACAACAACAAGTTTGGCTCGTTTAGCCATGACCAGATGATCGGGCTCAGGTATGGAAGCAAACTGACTACCAAAGAGGGTCGCGGTTTTGTCTATCTCCTACACCCTACACCCGCGCTGTGGACACAGGTCGTCCCTCATCGCACGCAGATCCTGTATCTACCCGATATTTCTTTTGTCTCTGCGCATCTTGATCTAAGGCCAGGAAAGGTCATGATTGAATCGGGGACTGGAAGCGGGTCTTTTTCTCATTCGATCGCCCGCACAATTGCGCCGACCGGCCACCTGTATACGTTCGAGTACCACGAAATGCGTGCCGAAACCGCCAGAAAGGAGTTTAAAGACCACGCTCTGTCGGATGTCATCACCATTGAGCACCGCGATGTGATTGCCAATGGCTTTGGGAGATTTAACATCGCAGACGCCGTTTTCCTCGATCTGCCTGCGCCGTGGGACGCCGTTGCCGCTGCCAAAGACGCGCTTCGCAAGGATACCATTGGTCGTATCTGCTGCTTTAGCCCTTGCATCGAACAAGTGCAGCGCACAGCATTGGCTTTGGACGAACACGGCTTCGCCGATATCCGTATGTACGAGTGTTTGGCAAAAGACTATGAGGTCAGAAAGGTTCCATGCCCTAATATCGAGGAGGCAATTGGTGGCTTAAAGGCCGATTTTAGACCAATTAAGGGTGATAAGAAGCGCAAACTGGATTCAGACGCTGGCTTCAACAGCAGCGCTGACTCTTGCTCTATTACTGTGACCAAGCCTGTTGATCTGGCTCGTGGCCATACTAGCTATCTGACATTTGCGATTTTGGCGCCCGAAGAGAGCAGTGACGCCATGTCCGAGTAGAACCTATAAACAAGACATCTTTTATAGAATTTTATATTAAAGGCGCAAATATGAAATGAATATCTACATTAATATATATAGGAAAAGCAATTAATATGTCAATAAATGGCTTTTTGCGGGCGGGGGGGTTGGCTAATCAACTCTTAGGCAGAAGTGTGCTTAAAGGCTTTTATTTCTTTTTTGTCTCGTCGTTTAGCCGTCATACAGGCTCCGTCCTAGTCGCACCCGTTGCTGTGGTCAGCGCAGAGGCCGCCGACAGTCGCCGCAGCTTCTTGGGGGACAAGAACGACAGCGGCGACGACCTGAACGCCCAGGCGGAGTCCATGAAC